>MU223560.1:365006-381652 GCA_018584345.1 Thuja plicata | reverse complement strand
TATATATATATATATATATATTTGTGTGTGTGTGTGTGTGTGGTAAGAATATTTAAATTTAAATAAAAAATTATATGTAAATTATCCAATTGATTATACGATATAAATACAAGAAAATTAATATATTTATGTTTGTAGTAAATATAGGTCAAAGTAAAATAAAATAGTTTTAATGTGCATTAAATAGTTTCAATTGATTCTTTAGATAGATGTATTTAAGATATATATACCATTATTTTTTCATAGATATGTATGCAGTGACCAGCAATCATGTAGGGTGAACAAGAAGTTTGTAGCATTATGAAAAGACTGTTCTTATGACTTTGCATTGTTGAAGCTCCATCCACTCCTACACATACCCACCTTTTTGCAATTTTTAAGTCATATATACCTGCATATTCAAGTAAAGAATTCTTAACTGGTTGAAATAGAGTTTTTTTTATCACACTCTCCTTCATTTTAGAAACACATTGTAGATGAGTTTGGTAGACATATTTCTATATAGTAAAAATAGTCATACATACCCTTGACATGTTATCTATTTTTATAACTTTTCCTAAAGAATGCAATAAAGTTTACCTCTCTTATTTGTTTTCCTTTAAATTATGTTTTTCAACCTTAGCAAGACAACTTGTCGACTATAATCCATTGTTTACTGACAAATGACTATTAGGAAAGTTAAGAACACCCAAAAAGGATAACAAAGTACTATATTCTAGGTAGTTTTTCATAGGACCCCCTTTGGTCAAAATATGTTTAAAATAACAATCAACTAGAGAGTTTTTTCCTAGTTGTACTATTGTCATTGCCTTTCCAAAATGACCTTTAATAGAACCTCCAAATTCAACAAGCTTTGTCTAACTTTTAAAAATCACGTCATATTCTAAGTCTCACTTAACATGATGACACTTCTCCTTATTTTTCCATCTTATCACTAATTTTTCAATTCAATCTATATTTTTTTTCATACCAACTTTATTGATATTCTTTTCTATGGTCTCAAGTTTTAACTACAACTTCTTGTCCATTTTATATTTGCAACTACAAATCTTACACTTCATTTTATTGGAGGTTCACATTTCTTTAGATTCTCCACTAGTTTAATGAATGGATACTTTGAATCTTAATCAATTTGAAAATTTGTCACCATCTCCCGTTTCTAAATTTTTTTCTACTTGGATTTTATTTTCCCCTTCCATGAATCATCATCAACAAAATAATTTTCACTCAAGTAAGTTATCTCATTCCCACTACATTTGGTATGTACTAGAATATTTTCTTCATTGTCATCTAATATATTACATTAACTATCTGCTTTGATATTGAGTGTAATTTATGAATCTTATAGTTGTGATGTTGTAGTCTCATCTATTTGACTTTAAACATTTCCTAATTAGGAAATTAAGGTTTTGCATTTTCTTTTCCTCTCTTGGCATTCATCACATTAAAGATTCTTAATCTTCTTTCTATTTGAAATCTCAAACAAAATAAAGGCTATAAAAACTATATGCTTATTTAAGAAGCAATAATAGACTATAAGATTCATTGGCCCTAGGGCCTAGAATCTAGATATCTATGGTCTCCCCACTTTAAAGAATAAATTAAAAATTTCAAATAGATTAAGAGGAATAAAATTATAATTGATGTAGCACACAACTCTTTGTTAATGATAAAACTCAATTACAAGACAAATAAACAAATATTTTTTGAACCTTCAGTATCTTCCATTCATCATTGACCTATTCTAAAATTCTCTGCAAACTCTTAAATAACCAAAAACCTAAAAAATCAAGGAAATATGAAAATTACACATTTTAGCAATTTTTCCCATAGTTGTTTTTTTTTTGCCATTTTGGTAATTTTTCAAAACAACACCTAAAAAGCTGATATTTTGCCTAAACATGCCCTCTAATAAGTTAGAAATAATTTCCAACTAATATCCAAGATTAGAAACATAATTTCAGATTTATTACGAAACAAACTTTCTAAAAACTAGGAAAAAAACAGTAAAAGCTGATTTTGGAGCCCTAAATGAAACTTTTAGCTCCTGAAAATGTGCCAAAATGGTCTTTGATCATTCTAAGTTTATCAGTCAAAACATATGCCACCTGATGAAGGATGCACCCATAAAATTTGAGCAAAAACCCATATCTGAGTCAAAAGTGACGTCGAAAAAGTTTCTGGATAATTCTCCCCTGCTTTAAAGGAATGCAGCTCCTGCAAGTGGTTGTCTGTGAACGGATACAGCTTTGTGGGTCCAACTTCATCACTTCCCACTCTGAGATCTAGGAGCTATCTGTTGCTGGTGATCCCTCCCATTGAATCAAGTACCTATTGTAATGACCATTCCGTGTGACTGTAGACTGCATCTCTAGAATGTGGACAATCTTTTCCTTCTTTTTACTTGGAAGGTGGTGATGCCAATCCACCTCATATCTACTATCTGGCTCAGATATATTTCCATGAAATGCATACAAATTACAAACATTAAACACATGAGAAATATCCAAATCATCTGGTAAACAAACCTCATAAGCATTATCATTGATCTTCTTCAGAATTCGGTAAGGACCTATCTTTTTGTATTTTAGCTTATGAATTGCTAATAATGCTTCATAAAAATGATCACTTATCTTTAAATTCTCGGTGAGTAGCACTAGCAATTGGCAATATAACGGTTGTTCCTAGTTAGTGGTATATAACTTGGATATTGATTTGAATTGAGAGCTCAAAACCAAACTAATTGTGTAAAAAAAATTTGATCTTTGATTATATTTATACCAATCCATATTTATCAAATTTAAAGGGAATTTAAAATGGTATACAAATATTTATTGAATCCCACTTAATTCACACACATTTTATGTAAATATAGAGTGAATGAAACCTCTACAAAATATATACATTGCAATTTTATAGGTAATTATGGATTGTTAATTGAGATGGAATTATAATAGTATTGGTGAAATCAATCCTCCCACAATAATAAATAATTAACGATATTCATGAATATGATGATCGATTCAAACACACTCCTGAAATGCCAGGTGAATTAGATTCTCATGCAAATTGAATTATTAATGGTTATAAAAAATATTCAGCCGTCTTCATTAAAAGAGACTTCCAAAATTGGTGGAATAAATATTTATTAGATCATTGTAAAAATGTAGTTTCTATTGGAAATATCTTTATATTGATACAATTCATGAATTAAAATGAAGGTGAATTAAATTGCATTTGGTGGAAAAAGGAAAAGTCATGGCAATTTGGCCACCCCATTAAGTCCAACCTTTTCTCTAGTTTTAAAATCACCAATAGTAACTATTTGTCAATTGGTGAATATTTTCCACCAGAGTTACCATTGTAAAGGATAAGCTTGTGGTGGATTTTATTGATTGGTAGAATATATATAAGTATAAGTTTCATAATGTATTTAGAAACTAGGAGTGATGATCAAGGAAAGTGATAACCAATAATGATGGAAGAAGAAGTGAGATCAAGGTGAGGTAAAATCTAATCCTACTAAATAATATGCATAAAAGGGTAAATAAAAGGGATCATGGATATAGAGCATAATCTTGACTTTTTTGTAAAGGAAAATATAGGAGAACAAAATTATATGGCTCAAGATAAATGAGTTATGAATCATGAATGCGATGCATATAATTGTAGAATAAAAAAGAAAAAGAGAAGTAAGGTTGAATACTTTCAATATTTCGATATTAGTTAAGTTACTACATATCTTCTAGCTCTCAAGTATGATGTTATGAGTAATCCTAGAAATATGAGTCCCACACTTGGAGGGTGGTAAGTGGAAATTAAGGTGAAGAAAACCCATAGGAAAATTCTAAAAGCCCAAATTTTTAAGAATCAAAGCAAAATTTGGGGGATGGTGAATAATCAATGATAAAGGAGAAGGAACAAGGAAAAAGTTAGTGGAGAAAATTTGAGGTTCATGGATTAGTCTCATAGATTAAGAAGTACATGATTATTAGGAGACTTAAAATCCTAGGGCTAAAGAAAAAGATAGATTATGGTGTTGAAGTGTGGGGAAAACCATGACAAAGTACTTGTACCCATTTCCAAAATTATTATCATGTATTATTAAATACTTTAGATCATTAAATCTTGGAAAGAGTCATAGGGTAATGGTTTTATTTAAGGCAGTAGAATTTATTTCAAAGATTTTTTCTAATACTTCCTTTGATGATTCATATTACATAATTATCTCTTGATAAAATTTGATCTATGTAGGTGTTGGCAAGATTCTCTACTCTTGTTATATTTTATGTTGTCATTTATGGTAACCATACATGATTCTCGAGGTTATTTATCATGTTGTGACAATATTCAAGGTCAGAGTGCAGATTTGGCGAAGTATGGGAAAATTCTCATATTATACAAAGTTTTGATGAAGTTTTTGAATGTGTACCTAGGAATATCTACTATCTTTAGAGAGTTATTATCTACCTTGGTTTATGTTTGCAACAGTTAATGTTATTATTTTAACGAGTTATAGATTTTTGAGTATCAGGTATACAAAGAACAATGAAGAACATTGATAGGGAGCCTCCTTGGTTACCTTTTGAGTTTTCTTGAAACTCTTCTTAGGCCTCTACTAGGACCTTTAGGGCTTCCTCAATCCACCCTTTCTCACTAGAAATATTCAATCCTTCCCTCCAACCAACAATTCTTCCTATCTTGTTAAGGTCACCATTCTTGTGTTTTACAAGAACCTTCCACTCAAGCCACTCCAAGCCCTAAACTCAATTTTAGATTTGCAGGAGGGTCAGGGCTTCAATATACTACATTATTGGATTGAAACCTAGGTTTGAAGCCACCAAGTTGAACCATATTCCCATTGAGTTCTAGATCCCTACCGTTTAGGCTTTGTAGCCCTTTTGGCCAATTAGGCCTCCTAAATTGTAGGACAACACTTTTTTTGTGCAGAAAATTCAAAGAACCCCAAAATCTCTTCCTGTAGTCTTCAATTAAGCCAAAAACCCACAAGGATTTTCTAGGTCTCAGATTCCAACTCTGTCTGTACACCTGGTTTCTTGAATATGGCCTTTTTCTTGCTTTTGGACCAGTTTGAGGTCTTGGGCTTCAAAACTTGGCATATTGGATTCTTGGGCACTCCTCCACTTTGTGGAGCACCTGCATAACATCCTTCAGTACACCCATGGCCTTCTTGGCTCATGAGAACACCCACTGCAAATTTAAAATTGACTGTCACTTGCTCTTCCTAACCGGGCTATACATTTAGCTCGCCTAGGGAAAGTTCTTAAAAATACTTGCAAGAACTTCTAGAGCTCCTCCTTCCATATTATTGAATCTCCATGGACCTAGTCTCCATTCCTAGGTGGCCATACAGAACCAATGGTAGGAAGTGGAGTTAGGTCCACACCTTTGCTCCTTGGCCCAAATTGGACAGCAAACAGTCCAAAACTAAAAGAATTTACAAACAACAAAGAAAAAACAAATACAAATCAAAATAACTATTGAAAAATCTTTGAAACATGTATAAAAATAGTATCCAATAGTCACAGTCTTAATTTCAATCCATGCACAACAAAAAAAACACCAAAATCCTTCAAATTTGTTGTCTTTTCATTCAAACTCTCTGCTCCAATATCAAAAATATGTACAATCTCTTCTCTTCCCTCAAATTAGGGTTTTTCCACCTTATATCCTCTCCATAAACATGTTTTACTCCTATGGGTTCAATGGGTTCAAAAACAACCTCAACTTTGAAACCCTCTAAACAACAAAAAATGTTGTCAGCAACTTTTCAAAGTTGCTAATGTTGCATAGCAACTTTTTTACATCTTTGAACCATCTTTGCACTTTTCAAGTGGTTAGGTAATTAACTAACCTCTCTAACCTTAGCTAGACCACCTAAGGTATCCAAGGACCCTAATAATCTCCATGACATCATCCTAACTTTTGATGACATCATCAAGTATAGTTCACTAAATGGAGCCAAAATAGAGCTATTTTCACAAATCAGAGAGAAAAACTAAAACCTAGAAAATCACTCTTGGTCCACATGACCTTATGTATTTAAGTTTCCCTACAAGAGGGTCTTTCACACAATCACACACCCAAAATGGCATGAGACCACCAACTTACTAGTTTCTCAATGGTGCTCCTGCACCATACTACCAAGGCTAAGAGCTGATGTCACCTCTGGGGACAGGAGCTTAGGATCAATTCCTTGTTTCTTGAATTCATTCTCAGCTATGCAAGTAGCCTCAACCTCTAACATGCCTGCCCACTGAATGAGGTTTTCCATATAAGTTCCCTTTCTAGTCTTTTTCTTCACCCGAGAGTGTAAAATCTTCACTTCCCTTGGTGTTGGTGTAGGGGTAATCTGAACATCTACTGCTATGTCCTTACCATCTGTCTATAATTTAGTATCTACTGGTGTAGGTCCTTTATACTGGACTAAATCCTGCACATTGAAAATAGGAGACATTGCAAAATCTGATGGCAAGTCAATTTTGTAGGCATTTTTCCCATACTTTGCAAGAATCTTGCAAGGACCAATCCTCCTCATTTGCAGCTTGATGGGGACTCCCTTCTACAATCTAGACTTTTTGAGATGAACCATCACAAGGTCACCCATGGAAAACTGAAGATCTCTTCTTCCTTCATCAACTCTAGCTTTCAACTTTTGTGTAGCCTCTTGGAGATGCTTCTTTACTTGGTCATGAACTTCCTTCATGGATTGAGAAAAATCATCTGCATATGCACTCCTTCCTCCTGTATTTTCCAAGTTTCTCAACTCCAACACACCTCTAGGGTGCAGCCCATAAACTACTTCAAAGGGGCTTTTGCCTGTTGTCCTGTTTGCACTATCATAGTAGGCATATTCAGCCTGTGGTAACATCTGATCCCACATCTCTCCATACTCCTTTGTCAAGCACCTAAGGAGATTTCCTATAACTCTATTGATAACTTTAGTCTGACCATTTATTTGGGGATGGTAGGCTGACCCAAATGACAAATTGGTTCCCAACCTTGACCACAAGGTCTTCCAAAATGACCCATGAATTTGACATCTCTGTCAGATACTATGTTGATGGGTAAACCATGGATCCTTACCACTTCTTTAAAGAAAAAAATGAGCAATATGACTGGCATCATGGGTGGTTTTGCAAGCAATGAAATGACTCATCTTGCTAAACCTATCTACCACCACAAATATACTATCCAAACCAGACTTAGTTCTAGGCAACCTAACAATAAAATCCATACTGATACATTCCCAAGGCCTATTAAGAATGGGCAAAGGCTGATACAAACCTACATTTGATGATATTCCCTTGGCTTTTTGGAAAACCAAACATTGCTCCACATACTTCGTGATGTCCTTCTGCATCCTAGGCCAAAAATAGAACCTTTGCACTAATTACAATGTCTTATTTAGGCCAAAATGCCCACTTAAGCTGCCATTGTGCTTTTTCTTGAATAACATTCTCCCTCATAGATCCCTTGGGAACACATAGCTGCCCTTCTCTAAACAAGAGATCATTCTGAATTGTATAGTCTGCAAATAGACTATGGAAATGGTTCTTGAAGTCTTTACATACATTGTATGCTTTTGAGAAGTCCTCATCACCTTCATAAAGCTCCTTGAAGCTTTCTATGCCTATACTTTGCAGTTGTACTTCTTGGACTATCAAGAGTCTCCTACTGAAAGCATCAGCCACTTTATTCATCTTCCCTTTCTTGTGTTTTATAGTGAAGGTATAGGCCTACAAATATTCCATCCACTTAAGGTGTTTGTAGCTCAACTTCTCCTGTGAATTGATAAAACTCAAAGCTTTGTTATCAGCATAAACTACAAATTCCTCGGGCAACAAATAGTACCTCCATTTTCTCAAAGCTTACACCAATTCATATAAATCTAGGTCATAAGAAGAGTACCTCTTCTTGGCCTCATTCAACTTCTCACTGTAAAAGGCCACTTGCCTATTCTCTTGATTCAATACTGCCCCAACAGCTATACCACTTGCATCACATTCAAGGGTAAACAACTTGTCAAAATTAGGCAAAACCAAAATAGGTTGTGTTGCGACTCTCTTCTTCAATACTTCAAAACCTCTACTAGCCTCTGGAGTCCATTTGAATTTAGTTTTCACTCCACCTTTTATTATATCTAAGACTGGTGCACATATTTCACTAAAGCCTCTAATGGAATTTCTATAAAATTGTGCAAGTCCATGGAAACTTCTTACCTCAAAGCTGCATGTAGGCGTAGGCCAACTCAATATTGCTTCAACTTTGCTGGGATCCATCTTCAAGGTTCCTTGTGACACAACTAAATCAGGATAGATCAACTCCTATTTCATAAATTAACACTTTTCCAAGTTAATGGACAACTTCTCCTCATGAAGTTTCTTCATCACAATCTGCAAATGTTGGAGATGTTCCTCCTTTGTCTTTTTGAAAATGAGGATGTCATCTAAGTACGCAACTACAAATATGCCTATGTAGTCCTTCAACATCTCATTCATCAACCTTATAAAGGTGCTTGGAGCATTGATAAGTCCAAAGGGCATGACCAACCATTCATAGAGCCCTTCTGTTGTCTTGAATGTTATTTTCCATTCATCCCCCTCCTTAATTCTGATTTGATGGTACCCACTCTTCAAATCCAATTTGGTGTAGTACCTTGCTCCTCCCAAAAAGTCCATAAGATCTTCAATCTTAGGAATGGGAAACCTGTATCTCATAGTGATCCTATTTATTTCTCTTGAATCTATACAAAGCTTCCACTTGCCTCCCTTCTTTGATGCTAGAACCACTGGTACTGCACATGGACTAATGCTTTGCCTAATAAGACCTTGGTCCAAAAGTTCTTGGAGTTGTTTTTCTATCTCCTTGTTTTGGTCAGGAGTCACATTATATGCTTCCTTGTTTGGTAGAGATGCTCCGGTTATGAATTCAATCTAATGACTTATGTCTCTTGGAGGTGGTAACATTGCTAGTGTCCCATCACTAACTATGTCTTTGAACTCTTTCAACAACTCTTGCACTTCACTTGGCAATGGTGTTTGTTCCATCTTCTTCTCTTCACTAGGCTTAAGCATGATAGAATAGTGTAAACATTCTCCACTCTTTACTATCTACAAATACTCTTTACCTCCCTGTAATAAGACATTTTTTTCAGCTGATGTAGACCCCTCATCATCCACAAGTGACTGAATTTTATAGGTGACCCCATCCTTCTTAAAAGAAGAGGAATTTTTCTCTCCATCATGAATTGTCTTCCTATCAAACTGCCATGGCCTACCTAAGAGTAGGTGGCATGCATCCATTGGGAGTACATCACACAATATTCTATCCATATACTTCCCTATTGAAAAATTCACCCATGCTTGCTCATTAACAAGAACATGCTGACCCTTATTCAACCATGTTACTCGGTATGGATTTGTATGGAGTATTTTTGTCAATCCTAACTTGCTGACTGCCTCCTCTGAGATAATGTTATTCGTAGACCCTGAGTCTATAATCATCTTGCAAAATTTCCCAATAATCTTGCACTTTACTCTAAATAGTGCCCTCCTTTGCTTGGCTTCTTCTTTGACCAGTTCCTTAATGAGTATTCTCCTAATCATAAGATTCTCCCCACTTTCTGAATCAAGGTTGATTTTAGGGGCTTTACCACTATTATTATCCTCTTGAGGAATGTAATTTACTCTTTTCTCACCATGCGAGGTAGAAGCTTTCTCCGGGCATCTATAGGCTGGATGGCCTAGTTCATTGCAATGAAAACCCTTCATGTTTGCAAAGTGTGAGGCTCTGCCTAAACCTCCAAATCTGCCTCTTCCACCACCTTGGAATCCTCTTCCTCTATTCATGCTACCTCTACCACTAGTCTCATTGACTATCTCAATGAATTTAGCTTCACCTTGGGACCTATAGTCACTGCCTCTGCCTGCAAAACTACCTGCAAATCTGCCTCTTCCTCTATTTTCTTTACCTCTACCTCTTCCTCTTGAGGTCTGATCATGCTTCCTCTTGCTCTCCTCTTCGATCTTAAGATCCATTTGATAGCATTGTCTCACACTTGTCAAAGTAGAAAGACTCATCTCCTCTTGTATAGACCACTTGAGCCCATTTTGATATCTAGCCAATCTAATGCTTTCATCCTCCACTATCTTAGACCTTAAACATAACTTCTAAAACTCCTCTATATATGCTTGGAATTCAAGGTCTTTTTGTCTGAGGTTTTGTCTCTTTCTATGCATTTGAACTTCATAGTCATCCGGGAGATAAGTTTGTTTCAACTTTGTCAACATACCTTTCCATGACACAATAGGACTCTTTCCCTGTTTCTCCCTTTCATTCTGAACAAATTTCCACCAGGTAAGTGCTGGTCCTCTTAATCTAGACTTAGCCACCTTGAGTTTTTGAGCATCATTCACCCCATCACATTCAAAATGATTCTCAAGGATTTCTATCCAGTCTAAAACCAAATCAACAACCATTTGTCCACTAAACAGTGGCACATCCTCCAAGGATTTACCACTCAAGGCTTTGAGTGCCTTCAAGAAAGGTTCCTTAGGTAAGACCAGATTAGGGGTAGGTGTTTCTTCATCTAGGTCCCACTCCTTCTCATTAGCTTCTTTTTCCTCTTTCTGGTCTACCTTGTCCTTTACATTATCTTCCTTAGCTCGGACTTCATCCAAGAGTTGGTCCATTTGAGCCAATCTCTCTCTCAGCAAACTTTTATCCTCTTCTTGTTCATCCACTTTCTTGGCCAATTCAGCATTGGTTACCATCTTTCTTGATGCACTAGACTCCTCACTCAAGTCTTTGGTCTGCAACATTCACTAGCTGTACTATTTCTTCTTCCCAAATCTTGAACTTGGGCTCTGATACCACTCTGATAGGGAGCCTCCTTGGTTACCTTTTGATTTTTCTTGAAACTCTTCTTAGGCCTCTACTAGGACCTCTAGGGCTTCCTCAATCCACCCTTTCTCAGTGGAAAGATTCAATCCTTCCCTCCAACCAAGAATTCTTCCTATCTTGTTAAGGTCACCATTCTTGTGTTTTAAAAGAACCTTCCACTCAAACCACTCCAAGCCCTAAACTCAATTTTGGATTTACAGGAGGGTTAGGGCTTCAATATACTCCATTATTGGATTTCAACCTAGGTTTGAAGCCACCAATTTGAACCATATTCCCATCGAGTTCTAGATCCCTACCTTTTAGGCTTTGTAGCCCTTTTGGCCAATTAGGCCTCCTAAATTGTAAGACAACACTTTTTTTGTGCAGAAAATTCAAAGAACCCCCAAATCTCTTCTAGTATTCTTCAAGTATGCCAAAAAACCACAAGTATTTTCTAGGTCTTAGAGTCCAACTCTGTCCATACACCTAGTTTCTTGAATATGGCCTTTTTCTTGCTTTTGGACCAGTTTGAGGTCTTAGGCTTCAAAACTTGGCATGTTGGATTCTTGGGCACTCCTCCACTTTGTGGAACACCTGCATAACATCCTTCAGTAGACCCATGGCCTTCTTTTCTCATGAGAACATCCCCTGGAAATTTAAAACTGACTATCACTTGCTCTTCCTAACCGGGCTATACATTTAACTCGCCTAGGGCAAGTTCTTTAAAATAATTTCAAGCACTTCTAGAGCTCCTCCTTCCATATTCTTGAAGCTCCATGGACCTAATCTCCATTCCCAGGTGGCCATACAGAACCAATGGTGATAAGTGGAGTTAGGTCCACATCTCTGCTCCTTGGCCAAAACTGGACAGCAAATAGTCCAGAACTAAAAGAATTTACAAGAAACAAAGAAAAAACAACTTCAAATCAAACTAAATATTGAAAACGCTTTGCAACATGTACAAAAATATTATCCAATAGTCACAGTCTCAATTTCAATCCATGCACAACAAAAATAACACCAAAATCCTTCAAATCTGTTGTCTTTTCATTCAAACTCTCTTCTTCAATATCAAAAATCCGTACAATATCTTCTCTGCCCTCAAATTAGGGTTTTTCCAACTTATATCCTCTCCATACACATGTTTTACTCCTTCTATATGTTCAATGGGTTCAAAAACAAACTCAACTTCGAAACCCTCTAAACAACAAAAAATGTTGTCATCAACTTTTCAAAGTTGCTAATGTTGCATAGCAACATTTTTACATCTTTTCCATCTTTGTACTTTTCAAGTGGTTAGGTACTTAACTAACCTATCTAACCTTAGCTAGACCACCTAAGGTATCCAAAAACCCTAAGAATCTCCATGACATCATCCTAACTTTTGATGACATCATCAAGTATAGTTCACTAAATGGAGCCAAAATAGAGCTATTTTCACAAATCAGAGAGCAAAACTAAAACCTAGCAAATCACTCTTGGTCCACATGACCTTATGTATTTACATTTCCCTACAAGAGGGTCTTTCACACACTCACACACCCAAAATGGCATGAGACCACCAACTTACTAGTTTCTCAAGGGTGCTCCTACACCAAACATAGATAGTTGATTATTGGATTGATCAGTGATCCTATTACATCGATGATCTGATCAATTTGATAGTTGTAGATAATAGATCCAAAATGTATGATGACATCCATGCTTTTTTTTGAGTTTAGGAACACATTTTGAGGATGGATCTAGCTAACTCTTCACTCAATACTCATATAGTTCTTGAAGCTGACTGTTGGAGTTATTATCTTGGCTGGTGGATATATAAGCTTCCATTTTTTTGATGATTTATATATATCCAATGATTACATATGAAAATCTTATGTTATGTATATGAAATGGATCAGTGATCATAGGTTTGATTATCAATTAAGTAGATTTATATTGTATTTACATAGAACTGTCCAGGCATAGTCGATGTTATTCAGCAGTTCCTTTTTGTTGGATTGTAATCCATTCATTTTGTATGGTAGTGAGCCTTTGTATGTTGTAATATATGTAGTGAGCTCTAGGTTGTATGTTATAATTCATGTTCATTCCCCTATGTACTTAAACCTTTAACAGGGTTACCTATTTCCGTAGAAGTGATTACTTATGGGTTCCATCCCCACCATGGTTTTTCCCTTTACTGATTATCTACAATAAAATCATGGTTTTACAATATTATGCATGATTTAGATATGCTTTTATTGTTTACTTTCACTTACATTTGGTTTATGGTTATGCAATCAAGTTAATAAGGTTATTTAAGTTCTAGTTTAATTCACCACCTCGTCTATGTGTTCCTTAATCCTAAAAGTAGGCCTAAACTTTATTGTTACCTTAAGAGTGGCATGAACACTCATCAAGAAGGTGTTTAAATAGGGAACACGTCTAATATAACATTTTACGTTATAATGTATTGAGGCAAATTTAATAAATTTTGCATTCTTTTCCTTATAAATCTTATTCAAAAACCCTATTTCTATGACCACTTTTTTAGTTCGTGATTCTTTGAAATGCTCGATATAGCATATAAAGTTGTGGTATTAATTTGATAGAATTTAACTTCCTATTATATGATATGGACTTACTTTAGCTATTGGTTTCACTATTAAATTTAATGGAACAATCATGTGCTTATGGTCACTTTTAAAGGTGATCATATGTGACTTAAAATATACATCTACATCTACATCGAAAGATAATATTTGTCCTAGTAAGGCAATTGATTATGTTATTATTTTTCCTTAGTAACAATTATCTTGAAATAACTATTATACTATGGTCATAGGAATAATTACACTAATCTTGTGATACTAAAACAACATCTATATGTCCTAATCTTTTCACCAAGCTATGGACACCATCATATCTGGTGCAGGAGCACCTTTGAGATGCCATCTAATATGGTGGTCTCTTGTCAATTTGGTGTGCTAGTGTGTGTAACACCCTCTAGTAGGGAAATGTCAATATATAAGGTCATGTTGACCAAGAGTAGTTTAGGTAATTTTCATCTTATGCTTCTGTTTGGGTAGAATAGCTCTTTTTGGCTCTTGTTTAATGGATTGTCCTTGATAATGTCATTAATGGGCAGGGTGATGTCATAG
The DNA here is from genome assembly GCA_018584345.1 of Thuja plicata. Taxonomy (NCBI): domain Eukaryota; kingdom Viridiplantae; phylum Streptophyta; class Pinopsida; order Cupressales; family Cupressaceae; genus Thuja; species Thuja plicata. The sequence continues at coordinate 367,604 of MU223560.1, read as the reverse complement.
TGGTTATTAGGGTCCATAGTTACCCTAGGTGGTCTAGCTAGGGTTAGATAAGGTAGATTGGTGGAGAAAACACTTTAAAAGTGTAAGTTGCACAAAGATGTAAAATGTTGTTGTGCCACATTAGCAACTTTTAAAAGTTGCTGACAACATTTTGTTTTCTAGGGAGTTTCAAGCTTCTAATGGTTTTTGAACCCATAGAAGGGATGAAACATGTGTATCTAAGATATATAGTGTGAAAAAACCCTAATTGGAGGGAGAAGAAGACAGTGTATGGATTTCCGTTATGGGATCCAAGAGAGTTTTAATGAGCAGACAGTAGATTTGAAGTTTTTTGGTTTTTTATTATTGTGAATGGATTGAAATTAAGAATATCACTATTAGAATCCATTTTTTTTCATGTTACCAAGCTTTTCCAATCATTATTTTTCTTTTTAGTTGTTCTTTGTTTGTGTTTTGTAAATTCTTTCAATTTTGGACTGTTTGCTGTCTAGTTTTGGCCAAGGAGCAAAGATGTGGACCTAACTCCACTTCCCACCATTGGTTTTGTACGACCACCTAGGAATGGAGTTTAGGTCCATGGAGCTTCAAGAATATGTAAGGAGGAGCTTTGAAAGTACTTGCAAGCATTTGTAAACACTTGCCATAGGCGAGCTACATGCACAGCTCGGTTAGGAAGAGCAAGTGACTGTTGGTTTAAAAGTTGCAGGGGGTGTTCTCATGAGCCAAGAAGGACATGGGTACAAATAAAGGATGTTATGCAGGTGTTCCACAAAGTGGAGGAGTTCCCAAGACATCTACATGATAGGTTTTTATCGAAAAGACCCAAAACTAATCTAAAACCAAGAAAAGAGCCATATTTCAGAAGTAGGGTGTACAGACAGTGTCAGACCAAGTGACCTAGAAAATCCTTGTGGGTTTTTTCTCTACTTACAAGATATCAAGAAATATTTGGGGGTTCTTTGGGAGTTTTGCAATGAAATAGTGCTGTCCTAAAAACTAGGAGGCCTAATTGTGCAAAAAGGCTACAAGGCCTGAAAATCAGGAAACTAGAACTCGATGGGAAGATGGTTCAATTTGCAATCCAAAAATGGAGTGTATTGAAGCCCTGACCCTCTTGAAAATCCAAATTTGAGTTTAGGGCTTGGATTGGTTTGAGTGAAAGGTTCTTATAGAACACAAGAATGGTGAATTTGACAAGATAGGTAGCTTCTTGGTTGGAGAGAAGAATTGATTCTTCCAAGTGGTAGAGGGTGGATTGAGGAAGCCCTAGAGGTCCTAGGAGAGGCCTAAAAAGAGTTCAAATCAAACTCAATGTTACCAAGGAGGCTCCCTATCAGAGTGGTATCAGAGCCCAAGTTCAAGATTTGGGAAAAGAAGAAGTAGTGCAGCCAGTGGATGTTCCAGACCAAAGATTCAAGTGAGGAATCTAGTGAATCTAGCAGGATGGTGACCAATGTTGAATTGGCTAAGAAATTTGAAGAACAAGAAGAGGATAACAGGTTGCTGAGAGAGAGATTGGCTCAAATGGAGCAACTCTTGGATGAAGTCCGAGCTAAGGCAGATAGTGTAAAGGACAAGGTAGACCAGAAAGAGAAAAGAGAAGCTAAAGGGAAGGAGTGGGACTTAGATGAAGAGACGCCTACCCCTGATCTGGTCTTACCTAAGGAACCCTTCTTGAAGGCACTCAAGGCCTTGAGTGGTAAAGCCTTGGAGGGTGTGCCATTGTTTAGTGGACAAATGGATGCTGATTTGGTTTTAGATTGGATAGACAGCCTTGAGAATCATTTTTAATGTGATGGGGTGACTGATGCTCAAAAAATAAAGGTGGCTAAGTCAAGATTAAGAGGACCAGCACTTACCTAGTGGAAATTTGTTCAGAATGAAAGTGAGAAAGAGGGAAAGAGTCCTATTGTGTCATGGAAAGGTATGTTGACAAAGTTGAAACAAACTTATCTCCTAGATGATTATGAAGTTGAAATGCATAGAAAGAGACAAAATCTCAGACAGAAAGACCTTGAAGTCCAAGAATATATAGAGGAGTTTCAAAAGTTGTGTTTAAGGTCCAAGATAGTGGAGGATGGAAGCATTAGGTTGGCTAGATACCAAAATGGTCTCAAGTGGTCTATACAACAGAAGATGAGTCTTTCTACTTTGACAAGTGTGAGACAATGCTATCAAATGGCTCTTCAGATAGAAGAGAAGAGAAAGAGGAAGCATGATCAGACCTCAAGAGGAAGAGGTAGAGGCAAAGAAAATAGAGGAAGAGGTAGCTTTGCAGGATTTTTTGCAGGTAGAGGCAGTGATTATAGGTCTCAAGGTGAAGCTAAATTAACTTAGATAGTCAATGAGTCTAGTGGTAGAGGTAGCATGAATAGAGGAAGAGGATTCCAAGGTGGTGGAAGAGGCAGATTTGGAGGTTCAGGCAGAGCCTCACACTTTGCAAATATGAAGTGTTTTCATTGAAACCAAAGAGGCCATCCAGCCTATAGATGCCCGGAGAAAGCTTCAAGCTCACATGGTGATAAAAGAGTGAATTACATTGCACAAGAGGACAATAACAGTGGTAAAGGCACTAAAATCAACCTTGATTCAGAAAGT
>MU223560.1:349093-362793 GCA_018584345.1 Thuja plicata | reverse complement strand
CTTGGTTTTCCAAAAAGCCAAGGGTATATCATCTAATGCAGGTTTGTATCAGCCCTTGCCCATTCCCAATAGGCCTTGGGAATGTATCAGTATGGATTTTATTGTTGGGCTGCCTAGAACTAAGTCTTGTTTGGATAGTATATTTGTGGTGGTACATAGGTTTAGAAAGATGAGTCATTTCATTGCTTGCAAAACAACCCATGATGTCAGTCATATTGCTCATTTGTTCTTTAAAGAAGTGGTAAGGATCCATGGTTTACCCATCAACATAGTATGTGACAGAGATGTAAAATTCATGGGTCATTTTTGGAAGACCTTGTGGTCAAGATTGGGAACCAATCTGTCATTTGGGTCAGCCTACCATCCCCAGATAGATGGTCAGACTGAAGTGATAAATAGAGTGCTAGGAAATCTCATTAGGTGCTTGACAAAGGAGGATGGAGTGATGTGGGATCAGATGTTACCACAGGCTTAATATGCCTACAATGATAGTGCAAAAAGGACAACAGGCAAAAGCCCCTTTGAAGTAGTTTATGGGCTGCACCCTAGAGGTGTGTTGGAGTTGAGAACCTTGGAAAATGTAGAATGAAGGAGTGCATATGCAGATGATTTTTCTCAATCCATGAAAGAAGTTCATGAGCAAGTAAAGAAGAAGCTCCAAGAGGCTACACAAAAGTTGAAAGCTAGAGTTGATGAAGGAAGAAAAGATCTTCAGTTTTCTATGGGTGACCTTGTGATGGTGCATCTCAATAAGTCCAGGTTACAAAAGGGAGTCCCCACCAAGCTGCAGATGAGGAGGATTGGACCTTGCAAGATTCTTGCAAAGTATGGGCAAAATGCCTATAAACATGACTTGCCAACAGATTTGGCAATCTCTTCTATTTTCAATGTGCAAGATTTAGTCCAGTATAAGGGACCTACACCAGTAGATATAGAGGTACAGTCAGATGGTAAGGACATAGCACCAGATGTTCATCTTACCCCTACACCAACACCAAGGGCAGTGAAGATTTTAGACTCTCGGGTGAAGAAAAAGACTAGAAAGGGCACCTATATGGAACATCTCATTTAGTGGGTAGGCATGTCAGAGGCTGAGGCTACTTGGGTGGCTGAGATTGACTTTAAGAAGTAGGGAATTGATCCTCATCTCCTGTCCCCAGAGCTGACATAAGTTCTTAACCTGGGTAGTATGGTGCAGGAGCACCTTTGAGATGCCATCTAATATGGTGGTCTCTTGTCATTTTGGTGTTCTAGTGTGTGTAAGACCCTCTAGTAGGGAAATGTCAATATATAAGGTCATGTTGACCAAGAGTAGTTTAGGTAATTTTCATCTTATGCTTCTGTTTGGGTAGAATGGTTCTTTTTGGCTCTTGTTTAATGGACTATCCTTGATGATGTCATCAATGGGGAAATTGATGTCATAGTGGTTCTTAGGGTCCATAGTTACCCTATGTGGTCTAGCTATGGTTAGATAAGGTAGATTGGTGGAGAAAACACTTTAAAAGTGTAAGTTGCACAAAGATGTAAAATGTTGCTATGCAACATTAGCAACTTTTAAAAGTTGCTGACAACATTTTGTTGTCTAGGGAGTTTCGAGGTTCTAATGGTTTTTGAACCCATAGAAGGGATGAAACATGTGTATCTAAGATATATAAGGTGAAAAAACCCTAATTGGAGGGAGAAGAAGATAGTGTACGGATTTTAGTTATGGGAGCCAAGAGAGTTTTAATGAGTAGACAACAGATTTGAAGTTTTTTGGTTTTTTGTTATTGTGAATGGATTGAAATTAAGACTTTGACTATTAGAATCCATTTTTTTGCATGTTACCAATCTTTTCCATTCATTATTTTTCTTTTTAGTTGTTCTTTGTTTGTGTTTTGTAAATTCTTTCAGTTTTGGACTGTTTGTTGTCCAGATTTGGCCAAGGAGCAAAGATGTGGACCTAACTCCACTTCCCACCATTGGTTTTGTACGGCCACCTGGGAATGGAGACTAGGTCCATGGAGCTTCAAGACAATGGAAGGAGGAGCTCTGAAAGTGCTTGCAAGCATTTTTAAACATTTTCCCTAGGCGAGCTACATGCACAGCCCGGTTAGGAAGAGAAAATGACAGTTGGTTTAAAAGTTGTAGGGGGTGTTCTCATGAGCCAAGAAGGCCATGGGTGCACTAAAGGATGTTATGCAGGTTTTCCACAAAGTGGAGGAGTGCCCAAGATATCTACATGCTAGGTTTTGATCCAAAAGACCCAAAACTGGTCTAAAACCAAGAAAAGAGCCATATTTTAGAAGCAGGGTGTACAGATAGTGTCAGACCAAGTGACCTATAAAATCCTTGTGGTTTTTTCTCTACTTACAAGATATCAAGAAATATTTTGGGGTTCTTTGGGAGTTTTGCACTGAAATAGTGTTGTCCTAAAAACTAGGAGGCCTAATTGTGCAAAAAGGCTACAAGGCCTGAAAGTCAGGAAACTAGAACTCGATGGGAAGATGGTTCAATTTGGTGGTTCCAAACCTAGGTTGAAATCCATAAATGGAGTGTATTGAAGCCCTGTCCCTCCTGCAAATCAAAATTTGAGTTTAGGGCTTGGAGTGGTTTGAGTGGAAGGTTCTTGTAGAACACAAGAATGGTGATTTTGACAAGATAGGTAGCTTCTTGGTTGGAGAGAAGAATTGATTCTTCCAAGTGGTAGAGGGTGGATTGAGGAAGCCCTAGAGGTCCTAGGAGAGGCCTAACAAGAGTTCAAAGCAAACTCAAGGTTACCAAGGAGGCTCCCTATCAATATCGTATTCTAACAATTAATTTAGTGTAATAATAATGTCATAACTTCTAAAAGACTTTTAATACAACTTCTATAATTGCAAAGCCATGTGAGAAATGGTATCATTAGAGGAACTTGGCAATAACTTTAAACCCTTATTTTCTACATAAGGAAACAATCTTTAACATTGAAAGGATCTTCGAGAACCACGCTAAATTCAAGGTTAATCACATTTGTAAACAAAATCCTTGCTAAACCGTAATGATGATAAGGGGTTGCCCAGATACTATCAAATAGAACAAAGGGCTACTAGTAAAGTGGATAAGATAAATTATATCAATTTTTGTATGAAAGATAACAAACATTCAAATATTGTCGACTTAGTAGATCCTATCAAAATAGGTAGAGGGATAATTTTATGCAACGTTATCAATTTTGATCATATTCAATTTAAGTAGGAAGATAGGCATACATCCTTTAAACTATCATGTATGATTAAATACTCCTAAAAAATGAGTTAATCAATTGCATGCCCATGTATCATGCACTTTGTTCCCCCTTAATAGATTTGTGATGTCCCATTTGCAGTTTATCAAAAAAATTTTTTTTTGCAAAATGACAAGAACAATTCTTAACCCTCCTCACCCATTTCATACTAGTCAAACATCTTTTATTTAAAGGGTTCCTCACCTCTTTTTTTTAAAAAAAATCTTTTTTCACCTCCAAATTTTTATTTCATACATATATAGATTTATGAAATTATTTATTTAGATGTCTATATTATCATAAAATAAATGTTTGACAAATACTCACCTTTTATTTTTTTTATCTTTTTGCAACTCTCAATTTTCATTTCATACATACATAGATTTATGGAAATATTTTTTTAATATCTATATTTTTTAATATCTATATTATCTATATTATGAGAAATTTGCACAAGTCCAAGTTTTTCAACTTAAACATGACTTGGGTGTGAACACTATAAAAGCGCGGAATAGCAAGACCAGCCGAATATCACACATAATTGAAGTATACAAATTAACGATTTAGACATATGAGGCCACAAATAGTTTCAAGTACAAATATCCGCCTTCGTTGGCATAATTTTTTCTTTAGCTCCATTTTTAATTTTCGCTCATGCACGACAGCTTGAAACAGCTGGGACAAGTCCATGTTGTTCAACTCAAACATCACGTAATTGTTAACACCAGCTGAGTATCTGAAATAAAAATGCAGTGTAAACACGACGATTAGAATTATGTGCCGACAATTTTTTCGCAACTACAATTATTCGCCTTCGTGGGGCATAACTTTTCCTTTTCCGTTTCTTCTCACCTATTTCCATTTAATGTCATACTAAAGTTAAAAGCTCTTCTCATTTTAGCAGTTATGCACTATTATTTTTTACGTACATGGAATTTTATGTCACTATGAATCATATTTCCTTCCCTTCACATAGCACCATTGCCATGAGAAGGAAATATATCATGTATAGTTTGCTTTAATAGAATATAATATTTGTGTATGTATATCACATATATTTATCCTATTTTAAAGAATTCTAAAGATTGTAATGTAAAGTTTTTTCTTTATTAAATGTAAACATTTTTTCCTAAAATTATTTTTTTATTTTATAGGTATATACATTTTATTAAATATTTTAAAATATATTTATTTATATATATACTACTTATTTTTGAAATATTATTTCCATTGTTAAATATTGTTGTTAATTGATTCTTACAAATGGTTGCTAACATAAAAATAGAGCGGGATGAGCAGGAAGACCGGTGGAGGCAACGACTACCTGCAACCCATTTGACGCAACGACAAACTGCGACTCAGTAAGCCGAAGCTTCTAACCAGCATGAAAGGAGGCTCTTTAAGAAGCATGGCGGCTTTTCCTATCAAGAGCAATATGGAAATACGTGGCCTCTCAACCGCCACTTTCAACAGAGTTTTCAACATCCCTCCCATTTGTCGGGGCCGCGCAGGGAAACCCCAAATTTTCAATGGCAGCAAAAGTCAGTTTGGAATGGCAGGAGGAGGGAGAATATGGATCAGAGAAACATGGAGAATAGGGAAGTCATGCACATTGGGAAAAACTTTGATTTCAGGCAAATAGCGCATAAGTACCACAAGATAAATGATCCATATGCGAAGGACGCTACAGGAACCACAAGGGAGAATATGAAAACCCCAGAGACCAATATAAGGTATGAAACAGTTTCAACCCTTAAGATTTCAGATGCTCATTGGAAGGAACCTAATATGTTGTTGAAAGAAAAAGCCTTTTTCTTTAAATGGCTAGGCAAATGGCCTTCAGTGACTAAAATTAGGGCATGGAGCAAAAATGTGTGGGGGAAGGATTGTCGACTCAAAACCCTCTCGAATGGCTTTTACATGGGGATCTGCCCAACAAAAGAAGCTAAGGATTGGATCCTCCAGAATGGGTCGTATCTGATTGAGGGACGCGGTCTATATTTAAAAAACTGGGAACCCAACTTCAACCCACAAACTAAGAAAGTGAAGGAATATCCAGTGTGGTTGAGTTTGCATAACCTACCTACAGAATATTGGGGGGAGGACACCATCAGAAAAATTGGAAGTAGTATTGGGACTTTCCTCAAAATGGAAGAAGTGCTAAATGGTCTGGATTCCTCTATACATCCGCGGATCCTGATCAATCTTCAGGAAAACACACCAATCCCGGACACATTAACTCTGAGCACAGAGAATGGGGTTTTGATACAAAAAATCACTTTCTGGAAGCCGAAGACAGAGGGCAACACAAACCGGACCGAGACAAATGCTCCCTAGAGTAAAGGAAAAGGCCTAGAAATAGATGAGCTGTTAGATGAAATAGAGAAACAAACCCTTCACCAAGAGATGATTAAACCAGAGATAGCTGAACAATTTGTCACAAGAGTGGTAAATGAATCACCACAATGGCAGAAAGAAGTTAGGCGAACCTTCGATGAAACTATTCATGGAGAACAGGGTGATATAAGCACACCCTTAGACCACCTATCCACACAGGTGGTTAAATGCACACCTCTCTCACAGTTAAGGAATGTTGCGGAAGTGGAGCAAAGACCTCCATCCCTGGAAACTTTGTTTCCCCACTTACACAGTAACATGATAAGCAAGGAACCCAGGGGGAATGAGGAAAACTTTATCAGTTTCATTCAAGACACCTTAGATTGTGTAAGCCAACCATTGGTGGAACAAATTATAGACTTTCAAACTCCAGTTGCAGATAAAAAGGAATACTTTCTTCAAGGATCCTCGGCTCCAAGTAATACCAGAGAGCTACAGAGGGAGTCAAAGGACATGGAGATCTCACCAATCAGAAACCTAAATAAATCCCTGGAAGAGGAAAAGTTAAATGAGGAAACTTCAGAGGAATGGGATTCAGGGTTTGAGGAACAGCTAGGCGAGAATGATGTGAACAACCTTGGTCTCTCAGATTCCACTGGAGTCCTAGAAAAAATATCTATAGGACAAACCTTATCTAAAAAGAATAAACCAAACACAAGGCTGAAAGGTAAAAGGGGTGCAAAATCCACAAAGGAGAAGTTGTAAATAGCAGGGAATGCTTTAAACCAATCCAAACTAAGATCTAGAAATGGCTATGCAATTTATTGAGAGCCATGAAAACCCTATCATGGAATGTTAGGGGCTGCAATGCCCCTAACAAGACTCGTTTGATCAAGCGATGCCTTGATCAAACGAAACCAGATTTAGTGCTGATGCAGGAAACTAAAATAAAGTTAGAGGATTGTGATTTTTTTAAGAGAAAGTTTGGTAGATGGAAGTCTGTGTTGGTGGGAGCGCAAGGCGCTTCTGGAGGACTAGGTGTCCTTTGGAATGAAAACACTATTGAGGTTACAGTAATACAGCAAGATCAACATTGGCAACGACTGTGAGTTTTTGTTAAACACCTCCATTGCCACATCTTTTTCTTTAACATCTATGGTCAAAACAACAGAACACAAAAATGGATGTTATGGGAAACTTTGGCCGGACAGTTAGAGAAGATGGATAATGAAGTGGTGATGTTAGGGGGGGATTTCAATGCAATCCTAACACCAAATGACAAGAAAGGTGGAAAAGGATGGAGCAATGAGAATCAAAGGGATTTCAGCTCATTTGTGATGAGCAATGGAATTTTGGAAATCCCATTCAAAAAAGGGGACTTTACCTGGACTAACAGAAGGGAAGGCTTTTTGAATATAGCAGAGAAGCTTGATTGGTTTTTTATAGGTGAAAATTGGGCAGACACATAATGGTCATGCGATGCAGAGATCCTACCATTCCAGGGTTCAGATCATTACCCAATTTGTTTGCGTATTCAACATGAAGAAACTCCACACAGATGTCCATTCAAATTTGAAGCTATGTGGTTTACATCAAAAGGTTTCAGTTCCCTAATTGAAGAATGGTGGGCAACAACTCCAAGAAGACCAGGTAACAAAGTTTTTATTTTTTTCAAAAAACTGCAATTTCTTGAGCAGTTAAAAGCTTGGAATAGAATACATTTTAAAAATATCTTCACTGAAAAGCATAATGTAGAGGCAAAATTAACAGCCTTAAGTCTAAGAGTTATTGAGAAGGGTATGGAGGAGGCTGACTTTGTAGAAGAAAAACTATTACAATCTGAATTAGGAGACTTGCTAAGGAAGGAGGAAATTTTTTGGCGACAAAAATCAAGAGAAACCTGGCTTAAAGAAGGTGACCAAAACACCAAATTTTTTCATAACTCTCTTAAACAATAGAGAGCTTATAGTAATATTTTCAGTATTCAAACTGAAGAGGGTGTAGAGGTAAGGGATAAAGACCTGATCAATAAAGTGGCGGTTGATTTCTTCTCTAAAAAGAAAATGGAAACCTTTGAAGACCATAACCAATTTGAAGAAATTCTAACAGTTATCCCAAAAGTTGTCATAGACCTACAAAACCAACATCTAATGGCACCGGTGTCTATGACAGAAGTTAAAATTGCACTGCAGGGATTAGGAGGAGATAAGGCTCTAGGCCTGGATGGTTTCCCTGCTATGCTCTTTCAGAAGCTGTGGCACATTTTTGGACAGGAAATCTGGGAAGTGGTGGAAGAATCCCGCAAGGGAGGTTTCATTTTGAAGGACGTGAATGCCACTTTCATTTCTTTGATACCAAAATGAGACCCTCAAGATAAATTTGAAGATTTCAGACCTATTTCTTTATGCAACACTATCTACAAGATAATTTCTAAGATCATAGCAAACAGACTTAGATCAATTTTAATTTCAGTGATTTCTGAGGAACAAAGTGGTTTTTCACCTGGTAGGTCTATCTTTGAAGGAGTTGTGACTACCCATGAGTCAATTCACTCAATCAGAGCCCGTAAAGGTCAAAATATGATGGTGAAACTAGATATCAAAAAGGCCTATGATGAAGTGGACAGAAATTTCTTATTAATGGTGATGGGGAAGTTTGGTTTTGGGCTTGCATGGTTGGAATGGGTGAAGAGTTGTATTGAAACACCCATGTTCTCTGTTTTGGTTAATGGAAGCCCACAAGGTTTTTTTGCACAAGACAAAGGAATTAGGCAAGGAGACCCCCTATCCCCCTTTCTTTTCATCATCTTGGCGGAGGCCTTGGGAAGAATCATTAAAAGGAAAAAGGAGAGTGGAGCTTGGAATGGTATTCAGATTACAGATGGTGTGGAGGCTCTCTCACACATACAATTTGTGGATGAAACCTTTTTAGGTGGTGAGGCTTTAGAGAAGGAGGCCAAAATGATGAAAGCTACCCTGGATATGTATGGCAAGGCTTCTGGACAAAAGATAAACTGGAGAAAATCAGAGATTTTCTTTTGCAATACTCCAATACACTTACAAACAAGAATCAACAACATCTTAGGAATGAAAAGTGGGCTTCTACCTAGTAAATATTTGGGAATCCCCCTTTTCATAGGGAGAAATAAAGTTGACTTCTAGAAAGACCTTATTGATAAATGCTTGAAGAAAATGGATGGGTGGAAGGTCAAATGGCTGTCTTCAATGGGCAAGATTTTGATGCTCCAAATAGTACTATCTGCTATGCCGGTCTACTCAATGATGTGCATGGACATTCCTAAGAAGGTGACAAAAATTTTAGGGGCTAAAATGAGGCGGTTCTTTTGGTGTGGGGCCAAGGAGGATGACAAAATCCCACTGAGTGCATGGGAAAAAATATGTAAACCGAAAGCCCAGGGTGGTGCAGGGATTCGAAATTGGCAACTTATGAACAAAGCATTGGGGGCAAAACTCATATGGAGCATGTACACAAATAATCATCTTTACTGGGCCAAGATATTGCAAGCTAAATTTTTTTATTCGAGGGATAGCACAAGGATCCTGACTATCAAAAACCCACCCCGAGGCTCGGCCATATGGAACTTCATGTTGACATGTAGACCTATCATCACAAAGCATATTACATGGAAAATCAAAGATCGGCTTTCAGCCTCTTTCTAGGAGGATTCCTGGGATGGTCACAAGGCCTTGCAGGATGATAGAACATTGCTGCCCTTAAAGCATTACTTTAAAACACACTGGGGGAACAAAGTGAAAGACTACTTAGAAGAAAAATTGACAAATGAAGGTGTGTGTTGGGGCTAGAAAAATCTGGTGGAGGAAAACTTGTCCCAGGAACATAAGGACATTATGTTAGGGATTTTCAAAATTAGGAAGGTTGCTATTTCAACAAATAAGGATAGAATTAGATGGTGTAGTTCCCTCTCAGGGGAATATTCAGTTAAGATAGGCTACAAAATTTTGGAAAATGTAGCAGATCAAATGTTCCCCTCAAATGACCTTTGTTGGAGTAAAGACATCTTACCAAAGGCTAGAGTATTTTCTTGGTTGGTATGTAAAGGAAGGATTTTGACAGGTGAAAGACGGAAGAAATTGGGTTTTAATGGCCCTACAAAATGTGAACTGTGTGAAAAAAATGAGGATTCTCTTGATCATATGCTGCTACAATGTGATTTTGCCTAAATGTGATGGGATTTTGTCCAGAAGAAACTCTTTTGGATAGGCCCACATGCTAACACTGTCTCTGAGGTTTTTGCAGGTTGGCCGAGGGGAAATAGGAAATCGACATTATCAAATATATGGAAGATTGCTCCATCCATGATAGTATGGGAAATATGGAAAGAAAGAAACATGAGGGTGTTTAGAGGGGAGAAGGAATCAAAGGAGAGGTTCTTGAATAGATTACAACATGCCATAGAGGAGGTGGTGAGTACCTCAGCAACAAGATGGTAATTCTTAAAAATCCCATTTACAATGGAAGACAGTAAGCTCCAGAAAAATTGGCCAGGAGTGCATTTCTATTCCCCAACAGGAGATTTAGTGACAAAAGGAAAACCGGGGATAGATAGAAGTATCAAATGGATGCCTCCAGAGGAAGGTTGGATAAAAGAAAATTTTGATGGCGCGGCAAAAAATAACCTAGGACCCAGTGGCATTGGGATCATTTTTTGGGATGCACAAGGAAAGACTATCTTAAAGGCTGCAAAAAGATGCCATGATGGAATAAATAATATGGCTGAATGCTAGGCTACATTACTAGCTGTGCAAATTGTACACCACAGGGGACTTAGGAAACTACATTTAGAGGGAGATTCACTACTTGTAGTACAAGCAATATCCAACTTATTTATAGGAGCATGGCACCTGGAAAAATATGTTGATTCTATCAAAGATATTCTTACACGCTTTGATGATTTCAAAGTAACTCATATAAAATGAGAAGGCAACAACGAATAAAATGAGCTCTCAAAACAAGCACTAAGCATTATAGAGACTGAAGATGTACGGGTTGAAGGGTGCCCCCATTCAAATTACTAAATTTAATAAGAAGGTGAATTGTTCAATAAAATTAGCCACCTTTTATTGCTCACCCGCAATTGTAAAATCTCATATGAGATTTGCCTGCATATCAAAAGGACAATGACATCAGTGTTTATGCGATGCCATCATTAATGTGCCATGTGACGACGTTGGTTTTCGATGGTTTTCGTCTGGTGGAATTTTTTGCAAGCCACTACCTACCAACACCATTTTACATGATGACACATTAATTGCATGGAGGAAAATGGTTTTAATAAAGGCGGCTTTCATTTCATATCCGCACTTTGCAAACCTGTTGGCGTCTGCATTGTTTTGGTCAAACATGAAACCAGTGCAAAGTATGGAACCGAGGTTTACATTCCCAACAAAAAAGTAGTACAAAGGCATTTATGGGCCGGTGGAGGATCACAGGGTCAAATTGCTAATAAAATGCCCTTCAAAAGAAATCGTGGAGGCATTTCAATCAACCCTCGACCCTTTCTTCCATGAAGACACAACGCGATGGAAGCTGGAGGTGGATATTGCGGCCATGATCATGGCGTGGGGGCTTGAACTTGGTGAGCATGAACGGGTTGTGAAAATGATAATACATTCCTTGTTTGATGCTGACCTTATTCTGAATGTGGATAATCTGCTGGAGTGGGCGCACCCAGGTTGGGCTTTCAACTATAGTGAATGTTATGAGAATGAGGAGGAAGGAATTCTCAAAGGCATCCACCCTTTCTTACAATGGTCAGATGGGGTCGACAAAGTCAGTTATATGAGAGATAGGAAACTGGCTTGGGACAAATTGAAAGAAGGAATCACGAGCTACAATAAAGGCCATCAAAGGTTGATTGTTCCAACTCAGTTCCCGAAAAAAGGAAGGACACTCCATAACAGGATGAGGAGGGTGAATCCATTAGCCCTCCCGTAAAGAAATTTAGAGGCACTGTGAAAGTTTTTTGATGCAGGGTGGCGGTTTTTTGAGCTAGCACTGGAAGGCTAAAAATGGCGAACGGTTGATGGATAATGTTTTTTGAAAAAACCTCTTGAAGATGTTATGGTGTAGTCTCATTTTGGAATACTTATGTGCAGTTGCCCCACAGTTCGAAGCGGGCTGAAGGCCTTCCCCACCAGCTTCCAGGCATGCGCAGTGAAGGGATGTAGACTCCGACAATGGCACCCGATTTTCTTGTCTTGTTTTGTGTATTTCATGGAAACACATGTTGTTTCCCCTTTTGAACTGATGATGTCACATCTGTTATGTGTATCGAAGGAATTTGCCTTTTTTGGGGATGGGGGGCTTGATAATTTAAAAGTTGTAAAGGGAAGATATTATAATGAAATAGCATATGCTGATGTAAGTTTTTCTTATATTAATAAAAATACCATTATTACCGACCGAAAAAAAATAAAAAATTCTTACAAATATTCTACAATAGAAATAAGGGGTGGAGTCTAATAATGTAAGTGTTAAAATTTCTTATCCTTTAGCTTAAATTTGACAACCATTTACATGTAGAAAAAATTAATATTATATATATGAAAAATATTTCTAAAATAAACACCACATAAAAATAAAGATGTGAAAATTAGAAGTTTCAAATAGATGTAAAAATATATACTTTTCAACTAATTATAATTTTTTCAAAAAATAAGACATGAAATGTGAATAATCAAATTTAATAAATAATATTTGATATGATAAAAATTAAATGTCTTTGTATGTGGTAAATATAATTTAAAATAAAGTAAATAAAATAGTTTCAATTGATTTCTATGAATAGGCGTATTTGAAATATCTATACTAGTATTTTTCATATAAATGATCATTGAAGTCAAGGTAAAAGATAAGAGTTTTTATTAACATGCTAATATCATTATAGTCGCCCCCTTACTGCCAATATAGAATGTCTCTCTACATTAATTGAAATTTTTTGATGTATTGAAACATGTTTAAAAAAAGTCAAATTCTTATTCTATTAATATTTTCATGAAAATGATCATCAAATTAAGATGTAAGATCACTAGTTTTGTTAAAATGACAATATCATTACATTCCCCCCCTTGTTACCATTGTGGAATGTCTCTCAACATTAATTTAAAGATTAAACATATTGAAACATACTTTAAAAATTCAAATTCTTTTTGTTTTTTAAAGAATGTCTTCTTTTTTTTCTCTAATCCTCATATATATAATTTTTTGTTTGTCCTTACATTTAATAGCCTATAGTAGAGGTTGGATTTGTACCCTTTCTCATTTATCTAGAGATGTCACTTTTAGCTCTAGGTATGGGTCTTTTGTTTGTGAAATAAAAATTAATGTTGTGCTAAGAATTACATTTAACAAAAAAAAATGTGACATCTGACATAATGTTTGTTTGTATGTGATCAAAACATGATCCGTTGCAGCTATTTCATCTTGTTTCCACAATTACTAATTAGCCGATAGGCTTCTTATGGGGAAGAACATGTGACCGGAAATTTGTCTCACACTGAGATCCGGTAGCGGCAAAAAGTTTTCGACAAATTTACTTCACCCAACTTCATATGGAGTAACGCTGCCATCGTAATCCAAACCTCCATTATCTTTTCCAGAAAACCGATGGCCAAGTAGAAGAACATGATTACGGCATAGTCCCCAAAAGATCCGAACCAGAACACTTGAATCTCAATTCATAATTGTAAATTTATGGCTGCCAAAGATCTAATTCTGGTGAAGAGCTCTTTCCCGACGTACCTCGGGAGGCGACGGAAAAAATACTCGTCAACGGTGTACATGCAAACGTTCTTAGATGCTTTAATCAGTCCTGTCGGATTGCTCGAGTGGTCGGTAAATTTCGCCCTAAAAAGCTTATATTACGGTGAGTATAGAAATACTGGGCCCCACACAAATGTGGCCGGACGGGTGAAATGGAGCTGTCATATAGTTATGGAAAGGCATTTAAGCATTTGTCCTTTTGTTCATCGTTCCCTCTCATCCTCTCTATATCTCCTTATCTCTCTATCAGTATATCTCACCATCTATATCTCTTTATATCTCTTCCTCTCTATGTCTCCCTTTGTATCTCCCTAGA
>MU223560.1:301753-315523 GCA_018584345.1 Thuja plicata | reverse complement strand
TTAAATAAAAATGGTCAAACCTTAGGAAATATTGAAATAATTGAATAATTGAATTAATTACAATTTGATCAAGGAAATTGATTTGAATTGAAAATGCTCCAAAGCATTGATTCAAAAATTTGATAAATTGATAAAATAATAAATGGGGCCCAAAGTCTAGGCGACCATTTTAGGGTGCATACAGGAAGAAGCATACTGATATGCGTTGAAGGAAGAGGTGAAGTTGATGAGAAGGAAAATAAGAAATTCAAAAATCTGAGGAAAATTTACAATTGAGAAAGGGCAAGATAGTAATAGTATAGGAAAGAAAGTTGAAGAATAATTCAAACCGAAATGGAGTAAATAAGTAGGTCAGGTCACAAAAGAAATGAAGATTCTAGGAAGAGGACATGGTGTCCAAGCAATAGATATTTTCTCGGGAAGTGCCTCTAGTGTGGAGATGTTGGTCATCACATCTTTGAGAATTTCCAAATTTAGGAAGGTAGAAAGAAGAGTGTAGTAAGAAACAACTTGGTACAAGAGGATGAGGAGAGTGATGCATCTGCACAAGGTGAAGATCCCAAAGAAGGTGAATCTCTCATGATGAGGAGAGTGTTGGTGAATACCAAGGTGGTTGAGAAGAAACCATTCCAACAAAGGAGTCCCTTTCACATTATGTGCAAGGCTAGAGGTAAGTGACAAAAGGTTATTGTGGACAGTGGTAGTACTAATATCTTAGTTTCTGAGGAGATGGTAGATAAGCTAGGTTTGAAGAATCATGTGATGACTTTGAATTGGTTATTTTTAAGATTGGCTCTTTTAATAATGAAGTGTTGTGTGTTGTCATGCCTATGAGTGTGTGTCATGTGTTGTTGGGAAGGCCATGTAAATATGATAGGAAAGCCATCTATGCTAACAGGAAGATGTGTACAACATCCAAAAAGATAGACAAAGGTATATTTTGAATTCCTTGAACGAGAAGGAGAAGTTGGTGAAAGAATCCAACTCCGTTGTTTTTGTAGTGTGGAAAAGTAGTGAATAGAGGAGTAGGAATGGGCTGAGAAACATGATTTGTAGCCATTCAAGAGGTGAATTTCAAAAATAAAGGGTAGATTTGAGCTTGATTTATTGTTGCAACATAGTAAAGGAAAAAATAATAGTGGCCCAAAAGGAAGTGGTGGTCATAAGTGTGAGCTTGTAGTAGGAAGTCCTTCAGAATCATGAAACTACACCAGTTAAGGTGGCCAAAGTTTAGGTTGAACTAAAAAATGGAAATGGAAGAGCTCTTGTAGATAAGGAGTAGAAGTGGCTAAGAAAATAACATGGTATTACTATCTCATGTCTTCCCAAATGATCTTGAGTTTACCAACTCAAGGAACGTTTCTCTTACCCAGTGGGTCTGATGTAGGAGTACTTGGGTGCATTCACAATCAACGCCAACCAAAAGTAGATTTTTAGTATTATTTCCTAATATTCAATATGGTTTTTTGTTATTTTTAAATAGAGTTATCCCTTAAAGAAATTTTGGAAAAAACACAAACTCTTCCAAGAAAATAAAATTGGCATTTTTGAGTTTTGATTCAACCTATATCAACATGCTCCCTACGTGTGTCAATTTTAAGGTTTTGATTCAACCTATATCACCATGCTCCCTATATTTTCATACATGTCTTTCAGGGCATTCACAACTAGGGAACATGAAAATGTAGAGGCACAAGAAGGTCTCAAACTATTTTACTGAATGCCTCATCATTTTTATGGTTTCATTGATTTCTATTTTTGGAGGAACATAAATGAATTTGAATAAAAGACTTTGGAAATTCCCAAATCCATGTTAGTTGTCATGAAATTTTTTTTTTTCAGGTGACAAGAATTTTTTTATGTTTTATGAAACATAATTCTTGGAGGATACTTATCAACACCATGATTTGAAGAAAACTAACCACCTTGAATCTTGAGTCCATTTCATTTAAAAAATTCAAAGGTAAACATTTGAATAGGAATCAATGAAAGAATAGAGGTGGGAGGGGAAATAAAAATCTAGGGGAAAGAGTTACGTAAGCGGTAAAGGGGGAGAAGAACTCATACATGAGGAATGAAAAAGGTGAGAGAGAAACCTACGAAAGGAGTGTTGACAATAGCAAACTGCAAAGGAAGGGTGTGTAGGTTATAGAGAGAAAGATCAATGTGTATGAGTGTACCTATTAAAGTCTCTATTTGTAGGTGGTTTCAGATTTTTAATGTATCTTACAAACAAAAGAAAAACATTTTCATTTGATAATCTTTATATTCTACGAGAACCGTAATTGATTTTTAATAAAATTTCTTCTTTCAATAAGAAAATATATAAAATCAATCCTATAATGTAATATGATATCGGATAACCAAACCTATCAACATCTACTCGATCCTTAATAATTTTTTCAGCAAACTTGTCTTTAATAAAAATGAGAAAATTCAATCTATGAGAAAATATGATAGTCTACAAAGCTTGTAAAGGGTATTAAAAAAGACAGACAACATAAAGACTTTGCTAAGTACAATTGCGTACCTATGATAATGTCACCATTGTCTTCCTTTTTAGCATTGTTAGAGTGTCCCAGTGCCATCTTTCATGGGTAAACAAAATGGGAAGGCAAGCAAACAAGTTTCTAGGATAAAAAAACCTAAACATCCATGAGGGTGAACACAGGTATTCGGGCAATTGCAGATGTACCTATCAAAAAATCAAATTAACTAGTTTTAATGAAAACCCTAATTCTATATCCAAACTAAAACAATTTTGCCCCTTTCAGAAAATTTCACAACTTTCAAGGAAAATAGATTCAGTTGTCACAACTTTCGAGGATTTTTTCACAACTTTCAAGGAAAATAGAAGGAATGATTTTAGTTTAATTCAAAGTTTGTTGACTTGTAATACTAGTGCTATATTGAAAATTTTCTGGAATATATATTTTCTTCAAGAAAGACATTTAGAAAAAATCAAAGGTAAGTTTATATCGGATATAATTACAATTATATTGCCGATGAAAATATTGAAAGAGATTTTGATCATCACATTTATATTTGTATTTCCCATTTAAAAGGTTTTGATTCTGAAAATTATAGGTTATTGGTCTACAAGTTATTGAGCATCCAAATATTAGTAAGAAGGTGAAGTTGAGTACATTAAGTTTAATATTATGATGAGAATTTTGTTGAATATACAAATTCTTTAAGAAAGATGTTCAAATATGAATATAGGTAACTTAATGAGATGCAACTATAATAATATTATTTAAGAAAAATTAAAAGAGATTTTTATTATCATAATTATATTTGTTGCTTTCTTTTATAAGGTTTTGATTTTATTAAATTAATTTTCTATTAGTATAAGCATTATCTTTAGTAGGTTATTTAGTCTACAAATTGAGCTTCCAAAGTCTAGTACAAGGTAAAATTGCATCATAGAGAAAAATTTTTGGTCTTGTCTAAAAGGAGGTGGTGGAACCTAGATATACAGATCAAATTTGCACATGGAAATAGGGAAGTGTTCCTTATATTCATTATTGTGATTTATGCTTTTATTTCTTCCTTTCATTGTGTAGTTTATGCTTGCAAAAATCCTAACTTGTGCATTCATCTTGATAATTCATATATTTATCCTGTTAAAATTGGCTAAAGTCTTACATTCTACTACCTGCAAATTTTTGAATTCCTAAAACTAGCTATTGAAAGTCTTTTCGCGGGTTATGTTGGTGCTCAAAAACACTGGACCATTTTTGGCCAACTGACAAGCACTCAAGTGCCTCTGCAATTCTCACTCGATCGAGCCAAGGCTGGTAGGCCTGAATCAAAAGTACTTTCAAACTGCACAAATACGTGCACAACAAAAGCAAATCCTTCCAAAGGGGTTGACAATCCTTCCAAGGAGAATAAACCTAAAAATCCTAATCGTCAAATAGCTTGAAACTTAATCTAAAGCTTAAAAATAATGTTAAACCTAATTGAATACTTTCAAATGAACAAATAGACTAGTGGCTGATACCGAATTGGGAATAGAGTCAGTTATATCAATCTTATCTATAGACGGAGACGGTTTTAAGGTAACTCACTCCTATAAAGTGAGACCATCATCCTACAGGATTCCAATTGAAACAAATATTTAAACAACTTATACAATTACCCCTATGGTTTTTTAACTCAAATTAAGAGCCCAAAAGGAAAAGTAACAGGTTCTCAGACTATGCTACTGATGTTAGAATTGCATAAATTAATTATAAATAAAAGTATCAAATAGATAACATAGTAGGATACCCTGGTTCACAGAGTAATCCAAAAAACTAATTGAACATAAAAACTATATTAACTTTAAAGTATAAGCACTTATCTGATATTTGCACTTGGAAATTTGTACATAAGTTCAAATCTGTAGTTTGGGAGAGAGCTTCCAATTTTTTTCGTGAATCATCATATTGTAATGTTCTGAGTTTATTTTGATTCAACATTTATACATTATTCAAAGGTTTTTTGTGAAAAGACATACCTTTTCACAAAAATCTAATCCTAGCAACTAACCCTTAAAAAAATATAATTAAATCATATAATGGTTTTTGGGGAAAACAATTCCCGTACAATAAATTTGATTTGTATTAATCTCAGGTACTTGTGCATAATAATCCAATGTTTAATTCTTGCACAAAAACACCCAACATTAGATAGTCCTTTAATAAAACCTAAAATCAAAATTATTATATTCATAATATATTAGGCTTCTATAAAGGCCACCATTATTTATTTATTAATTAATTATTAATTGAAATAAATTCATGCCATACTTTATAAATGCATTTGATAAATAGTGGAGTATAAAAATTAAAATTTAATCATAAACTACCCACATTAATTATCAAAACATAGGGAATTTCACTTATAGGATAATACTTAAAATATTAAATAAAAATATGACATTGTGTTTAAAATTTTACTTCTATTTTCAAAACAAAACATAACACATTTATATTTATTTTTAAAATATATCTATTCACAAATATTACAACATAGAAATATTCTAAAAATTTTAGGGTAAAGAGTTTTATAATTCACCTTGAAAAGGATGCATTTACTCTAAATCCTCAAATAACATCACATAAGGTAAGTATATATTTAATAACAACCCTAACATACATATGTTAACATGGAGGTGAGAAGTCAATTAATTACTACCTACAAATAAATTGCAATAGTAATGTATAATCACTTAAGATCTTTCATCCTAAAAGAAGGAAGCACATGCCTCGTATCTCAATATTAAAACTTAGGGCAAATGATAACATTATTGCAAGATGACAACCCTAATATCACGAGTGTTGCTAAAATAATTTCACAATCATTTTATAAAACAAATTTAGGGTTTATGTATATAAAATCAATCACACCCATTTTACTTCGTAAGTTTGATTACCCTTCATAAGATTTAAATTAATAATAGAGTAAAACAAAGATTGTATTTTAGGTTTTGAAAATTAAAAATAAACATCAACAAAAATATTTCAAAACTTAAAAAAAAAACATAATAATCCTTTCTAATAGAAATATATTCTTTTCATACTAATGATTTCATGGTAAATAATAAATGAAAATCACATTAGTAAGAAACAATACATTTATGTGTTCAAACAAATTTTTACTTTTAAATTTAAAAAAAAAAAATCTAGTATTAATCCCATAATTCCCGCCCATATTCTTGAAGAATAACATAGAACAATCGGTTAGGGGCTAGGAGGGTAGGTCAATAGGAAAAAAGGTTGGCTTGAGAGGTCGAGTGTTCAACTCCTGATTGCCACCTTTTTACTTAACTATTTTATTTATTATTTTTATAATTATTTTATTTCAAAATATACATGCATTAAATTTATTAAAAATAAGATAAGGACATGCGTACACGTCTTTTTATCATTTTATTTATCAACATAGGGAAAAAATATGAAAAATGAATACTATACTTCCCTGATGTCTCGTTCCTTTTAAACCTGAAATTTTCAGTGTCAATAGTGGCTCTTATTGGGGACGTGCATTTGTACTTGGATGCAGCGAGAGTCCAGTTATCTCTGGAAAAGCAGACCATAATGAGAACAAAATCATAATGCTTAAAACAAATAAAATAATGTACCAGTTAGAGAATACTTCCTGCTCTCAAGATAAAAAGGGTTTCAGATACTTACCATGGGTTGGAAACTCCTGAAAACTTCATCAATATCCTGTAAATAGTATGAATTCTCACCTGCCTTTGAAACGACCAGGTAAGGTCCTAACCATAATGCCTCAAACTTACCGTGTTTTCCTTTATCTTGGTCTTTTGCATTCCATTTCAGTACCCAATCACCTTCTTTGAAAGGTCTGTATGATGCTCTTTTGTCATGTAGGGTCTTAATTTGTTATTGTTGATGAATATTCCTTTCTTGCGCTATTCTTCTTATCTCATCTAATTCTGATAACTGGCACAACCCGTCTTCCATAAAACTCACATGCTCAAGCTCTTCTTCCTGGATGAACCTCTAAACTGGTAGGAGATTGTTCAACAGTAACCTCGCTTGTTTTCCATAAACCAACTCATAAGGAGAAAAACCTGTTGAGCTTTTCACTGTTATCCTATCTGCCCACAAAGCTAGACCTAGCTTTGACTCCCATGCTTTCTTGTTATTTCTCAACATTCTTCTAATAATCTTCAGTATATTCTTATCGCTTTATTCTGCTTGACCATTTCCTTGCGGGTGATATGGGGATGAGTATGATAGGTTGATACCATATTTTTTGCAAAATTTTGAAAATTCCTTAGATCTGAAACACATGCCATTATCACAAATAATCTTGCAAGGTACTTCAAGTCTGGTAAGTATGTTCTCTGTCAAAAACTTGATGACCACCTTGCTTGTAGCTTGTCTCGTAGGTATAGCTTCAACCCATTTTGTAAAGTAGTCTGTCGCAACCAATATCCA
Organism: Thuja plicata; assembly: GCA_018584345.1. NCBI lineage: Eukaryota > Viridiplantae > Streptophyta > Pinopsida > Cupressales > Cupressaceae > Thuja > Thuja plicata. Next base: position 308,567 of record MU223560.1, on the reverse strand, counting down.
CTTGTGACCTCCACTCGACACATCTACAATTTCCCCAATAAAGTCTATTCCCCACATTTTAAAAGGCTCTTCGGTTTGTAAAGGAATAAGCGGTAATGCACCATTGTATTTCAATTTTCCTGAGAAATTCTGACAAGATTGACACTTCTTAACATATTCATAATAGTCCTTGAATACATGAGGCCAATAATACCCTGCTTACAATATCTTATGAGCTATTGTCTTAGCTGAGAAGTGACCACCACATACCCCATCATGTAATTCCTTTATAACTGACCTGGCCTGATAAGTGTCTAGACAAAATAAAAGGATACCATCACTGTTTTTTCCAATACAGATCTCCTTGAATCAGTGCATACCTTGATGCTTGCAATTTTATAGTTCTTTTTTTATTATCATTTAAACCTTCTTTACATTTCATATGTTTTAAGAAATAAACTATATTCGTGTACCATGGACAATGTTCGATGCTAGTTCCCGAGTTATCCAAATCCACTTGGTTTATTTGGGTTGCATCCAAATTTGTTTCTTCCATGAGTTTAGCCAACCCTTGATCTCTTACTAACTTAGTGATTTGTATTTCAATATCAAACTCTTGAACCTAATTGATCCATCTGCATCTTCTACCCGTGACTTGTCTTTAGTTGCTGCATTAGGTATGTATGCCACAATCTTAGCTCCAACTAGATAAGGCCTAAATGACTTTACTGCCTTTAATAATGCATAAGCTTGTTTCTCATGTATATCATATTTTAACTCAGAAGCTTGTAAAGTCTTACTGAAGAAAGCTATCGATTGCTCATGTCCTTCATCATTTTTCTGTAATAGGACGGCTGCAATGGTGTGAAAGGAAGCAAAAGAGAATAGTTGAAAAGGTTTTGAGAAATCAGGGGATTTCAAAACCGGAGCTTCCTTGAGTGCTTTCATAATGTTAGAAAAAGCCTCTAAGGCTTCATCTGTCCATTTTAGAATTGCATTTTTCTTTAACATCTTTGCAATAGGTTTAACAATTTATGAAAAATTTGAGACAAACCTTCTCACAAAGTTGATTTGTCCAAAGAAAGACTAAATCCCCTTAACATTTTTAGGAATCTGAATTTTGTTAATTGCTTCAATTCTTTCTGGACCCATCCTCACTCCATCTCTAGATATGATATGCCCAAGGAGTTTACCTTCAGTTACCCCAAAATGACATTTCTTTGGGTTTAAGGATATCCCATACTCAAGGGCTCTTTTGAAGATTTTTTCTTAATGCTTGCAATGGTCTTCTGCCCTTTTGGAATAAGTTGTGATGTCATCTTGATATATTGCCATAATAACATCAATGAAGTCCTCAAAAGCCACATCCATGGCTCTTTGAAATGTAGCCCCAGAATTTGTAAGTCCAAATGGCATCCTTGCATAAACATATGTACCCCATGGTATGGTGAATGTCATCTTATATTGTTCTTCCTCTTTGACCTTCACCTGATTATACCCAGAGAACCCGTCCATCATCGATAACAACTCATTACTAGTAATCTTTTGTAATAATGCTTCCATGTTAGGTAATGCATAATTGTCCTTTAATGAAGATATGTTTAAGTTCCTGAAATCCACACAAAGTCTGATATCTCCATTTTTCTTCCTAACAGGTACCAGATTTGAAACCCAAGTAGAGTGCCTAATTGGCTTTATGATGCCAGCATCTCTCATCTTTATTAATTCCTCTTTCATCTTAGGAGCCAAAGTTGGGTTTATGTGTCTTTACCTTTGTCTAAAGGTCTTTGCATCTGATTTTAGGGGTATCTCATGTTGGAATAAGTCCTCCCTATATGCTTTAAGGTCATCATAAGACCAAGAAAAAACATGTTTGTACTTTCTAAGAAAGCCAATAATCTCTGATCTAATTTTTGGAGTTAGTTTCTTTCCAATAAAGAAGGGGCTGAAAATCTTGATTCCTTTCGCCCCATTGCCCTTTGCAATGTGGTGTATAAAATTACAACTAAGTTGATTGCAGAAAGACTTAAGATATGTCTTCCGGTTGTGATCTTTGAGGGGCAAGGGGGTTATGTGGCTGGTAGACAGATTCTTGATGGGGTTGTTGTTTCTTCTGAAGTTATTCACTCTATGTCAGTTTCAAAAGAGAGATCTATGCTCATCAAGTTGGATATGGCCAAGGCTTATGATAGAGTCAAATGGAGTTTTCTTCAAAAGATCCTTCTAGCCTTTGGCTTTTTCCCTGAATGGGTGAGCTGGATTTTGAGTTGTGTTACTTCATCTTCTTTCTCTGTTATTATGAATGGCAAGCCTTCTGAGCCTTTTGGTGCCTCCAGAGGCCTCCGCCAAGGAGATCCTATTTCCCCATACCTCTTTATCATTTTGGCTGAAGGTCTGGGTCGCTTTCTTAAGCTTCGTGTTACTTAAGGTTTGATTCATGGGTGACATTGGGGTGGTGGCCTACCTCATCTCTCTCATCTTTAGTTTTTGGATGACACTTCTCTTATGGGACAGGCTCGTGTTCAGGAAGCTACTTCTTTTAGGCAAACTTTGGATGTGTACCTTGCTACTTCTGGTCATAAAGTTAATAAGCACAAGTCCTCCATTTTCTTCTTCAATACACCTCAAGCTATTCAAAGGAATATTGCTGATATTATGCTATTTTCAATTGGCTTGCTTTCCTTTGTTTATCTGGGTATCCCTCTCACGGTGGGTAGGCATCCTAGATCCACTTGGAAAACTTTGCTTGATAAATTGCAGCAAAAGTTTAGCCACTGGACTCATCATTGGCTATCTATTGCAGCTTGTTTGACTCTTTTAAATTCGATTATATAGGCCCTTCCTATTTACAGGTGTTTTTTTCAGGTTGCTCCTATGTACTTCCTTCAGGAATTTGATGTTCTCTCTTGTCAATTTCTCTGGAGTGGGAATCTCTCAACTTCTAAATGGAGCCTTGTTAGGTGGGAAATTGTGTATAGACCAATTAAAGAGGGTGGCCTTGGTTTACAGTCTGCTATTCTTAATGGAAAATTTCTTGTTGCTAAGCTTTATTGGCATTGGTGTACTAATTAGCATCATATTTGGGCTCGTATCCTCTCCCATAAGTATCTTACTAGACTTGATGGCTTTAATATTCCACGCTTTCCTCTGTTGGGGAGAGGTTCTATTATTTGGAATACTTTGAAGCTTGGAGCTCATTTGGTTAAAGATGGTCTCTTTTGGATCTGTCACTCTAGATCTCAAGCTTTGTTTTGGCTTGACTCTTGGGATGGTTACCCCTCTATCCTTTCCTCTCATCCTCATCTTTAGGCCCTTTGTGATTTTTTTCTTGATACTGGTTGGGAAACTGTCGATCATTATAAGATTGGACGTGGAGGGGGGTTGACATGTTGGAAACATTTCTCTGAATGGCCTCCAGGGGGTTCTGAGGAAGATAAGCGAGAGCTGACTCAGATATTACAGGCTCAAGATTGTACTTCTTTGGTCGGGCATGATGTTTTAGCCTGGAATAGTAGAGATTTTTCTGGGAAATTCTCTGTTTGCTGGCTATGTGGAACTTCTCCGACAAAATTTTGGTGCAATTCAGGTGCCTTGGTGGAAAGAAGTTTGGTATAAGCATTCTTGGCCCAAGTGCAATTTTTTTATGTGGCTGGTGGTTCACAACCGGTGCCTCACTCGGGATAATTTATGCAAGCGTGGTTTTCAGGGACCTTCGATGTGTGTTTTGTGTCATTCTCGTGAGGAAAACATATCTCATCTCTTCTTCCAATTCTCCTTCACTAGACATTTGTGGCATTCGTGGTGGAATGTGTGGAACCAATCATGTTGGCATCTCTCTTCTTTAGTCTTTAGAAGAGTTATTTTTTTGATGGGGTAAGGCTCCTGTGAAAACTACCTTTCTTAAGGTTGCCTGGCATCTTGGACCTTCCTTTCTTATTTGGCATATTTGGTTGGAGCAAAATTGAAGAATATTTCAGGATGTGTCCTTGGAGCCTCATTACTTGTGGTAGAAGATTCTCCACTCTTTGAGAGAAATTATTTCTGCAAAATGTGACATTATGGAGGCTATAGATCCTGGAGATGCTATTGTCCATAACCGCCTGAATTTTCCTCCACCACAAGGTAGACATTTGAGGAAGACATGTCGGCACCCTTTGCAAAAGATAAATAGAGTTGGGAAGTAGAGTGCTCCTCTGCAAGGTACTCTTAAAATCAACACGGATGGGTCTTCCAAAGGAAATCCAGGTCCTACTGGTATTGGTGGACTGGGCAGAGATAATAGGGGAGATTTTCAGTTTATATTTTCAGTTTATAAAGGTCATCGCACTAACAACCTAATGGAGTCCATAACTATCTTGTATGTTGTGGAGCGTGCTTGTGACCTTGGATGGCGAAGGCTTATCTATGAATCTGACTCGCAGGTGGTGATTCACCTATTGACTCACCCGCATTCTGAGGATGTTAGCTGGAAGTTAGGCTTGATTGTTAACCAGATTCTTCATTTGTGTGTTTCTTTGGATTCTATTACTTTCACCCATATCCCCAGAGAGTGGAATGGTGTCGCTGATTGTTTGGCCAAATGGGCCTCTGATTAGATGTTTGCTTGAAACATTGTAAATATGGCTCAGTTACTTTTGGGCCTATCTCATCAGTTAGATCATTTAGTGGATCTTGATAGGGTTGTTTGACGCATTCTAACTGTAGTTCTTCCTGCTTAATTAAATTTTCACCCCTCTTTTATTGCTAAATTTCTTTAAGTAGGGACTATTTTATGAAAATTTAAAATACCACATTGTAGATACGTCTAGAATCCAATTCTTTTAATGTTTTACTTATTTTTAGTGTATTTTTTAAATTTATTGTAAATAATTTCTTATAATAAAAAATAAGGTTGATTAAAAAAAAATTTGAAACACATTCATGTTTTTTAAATATTTGAGAATAATCTCTAAATATTTTAGTATGACATTAAAAAAATAGACAAAAGCTGGTGCCAAATTGAAATAATAACATTATAGTGGAGTTTGACTTTAAAATGATATTATAAGAAAAATACTCATCATTTTTTTTTCATGTACAACATATTAAAGTGTGTCATTATATGTTTGTACTTTTGCCTTCCAATATGATTTCCCTAGTAAGAGATGCATTATTAAGGACGGAAGATCCCATACCTAAACCATCTCTATCATTAGGGTAACACATATTGTATCAATTAACCAAATGTCATTTTTTTTCTAAACCATGAGAACTTGAATCAGAATTGTAATAAGGATTGTATGGCCATCCAAAGAGAGGTATTTATGAGTCCAATGATTGATATCGTGCTAAATTAAATCCAACATAATATTGTAGATTTTACAAATATATGCATTGATATAAATGCAAAGAGCTTGCCTACGAGTAGTAGCTCTCTCAAAAGTGACATTTTCTATTAAAAAAATTCATTCACATCTTACACAATGTTAAAGTTAAAAATAGAGTTAAAAGAGAAGAGATATGGAAAGATAGGATCACTCTTTGAATAAAAAGGAGTAAAAGTGGAACCCCAATAAATTTAGATTAATAATATAAATATTGTTCTAATTAAGTAAAATGGGAGGGGGGACCCTTACATCAAGTCAAGAGGATGTCTAAAAATGAATTCAAAAGAAGTGAATTCATAATAATATAAATATTATTTTTATAACTTTTAATAGGTATTTATTAACATATAAAAGAGAGTTGAAAAATAAATTAAGTTTAGAAAGTTGGAAAATTACAAGAATGGGCTATTGCATTTCTAAAGATATCATTTACACAAAATTTTATTTTAAACAAAAATATTTGATTTAATCAAATTCCTCTTTTTTAATTTTTTTTAATAATATATTGTCATTTCCTAAAAATGACCATCTTCTAATATAAAGCAATGTTGTTAGAAGTGTTTTAAACAAATAAGCTTATAAGATTTCTATATATTCTATTAGCACAATATTTGTAAGCATTTCATGTCTTTTGTGATGGATAAGCAGCATCCCAAACAATTAGTTTTGTTGTATTTAAAATTTTTGACTAAAAATTATATTTCCATATTTAAGGTTGTGCAATGATTTCGTTTCAATGAATTTAAATTTTTTAAGTTGCCTATTTGTCATAATTTATTTCCAGAAAGTTACAAAGCATTAATAAAGAGTTGAAAATGTGCTATATAATTGTTTCCATCTATAAACTACCAAATCAAGAATTTTCCTCGCATTATTTCTTAGACATATCTTATAACATTATTACTTAGACACTCTTCTGTCAAAAGTTTACATAAAGAAATTGTTAAACACTATATTTACGCCGAGAGGCGTTCTTACAATGGGAGCACAAACACAATTCCCAGCACGGGCATATTATCAAGAATATTCTGTGTACATAAAAAAGAAGTGCTTCAAATTCCTACAGTTACAATCTGCACATAATGCCAACTGGCATTAAAAAAAGAAAAGAAATCGCAAAAAAAAAAAAATTTGAAGAGACAAGCATACAAAGAGGAATTTGAAGAGATAAGCATGCAAAGAGGAATTTGAAGAGACAAAGGCATGCAAAGAGAAAAAAAAACTTCAAAAATGCCAAATGGCATTAAGAAAATCCAAAAAATAAAATAAAATTAAAAATAAGGTCATAAAAGGCCGAAAATAGAGGAGTGCCAAATGACATTTGTAGAAAATTAATTTAAAAAAAAAAAATTGCATGCTTTTTCAGATTTGGAGAGACAAGCATGCAAAGAGGAATTTGAAGAGACAAGCATGTAAAGAGGAATTTGAAGAGACAAGGCATGCAAAGAGACATCCTTTGGGGAAGATGA
>MU223560.1:285693-301653 GCA_018584345.1 Thuja plicata | reverse complement strand
TCCTTCTGCAAAGCTATAAACGATGGATTGCAATCTCTTTACTATTCTATTCTGATAATAGATCAGAATGTGTTTCGAAACATTATTATAGATTGTGAAAACTGACCAGAATCTAAAGAAAGCAGTCAATAGAATTGTTGGGCTGCCCAACAGAATGGTTTCAGGTTGAACAGTGTCTTTCATTTTGCTTAGCCAGCATTATCTTTTTTCAATCATTGAATGTTTTTGTATGTTATTTTAACAATTTGTGTTTAATAAAATGCAAGGTTTTGTGGATTATGCTATTAGCAAGGACCAAAATCTTTGTCTGGGTTATAAGGCATGCCTGGTACAACATACATTATTATAGACTGAGATGCTATTTTTTTAGCTGGATGATCTCATTTTAAGCCGAGAGCACTTTTTTATCTTATTGGCATATTTATATTTAAAAAAATATGTATGAAAAAGTTTTTTTTTAATGGAGTGTGCTAATTTCTTATCTAGACCTATATTAAGAAAAATATATAGAAAAAAAAATTGTTATTCTTATATGGATTGTGCTGATCCCTACTGCCATTGCAAATTGCTTCTAGACCTAATAATAATAAAACATAAGGTTTTGTGATTTTGTTTGATTTTTTATTTGAATAGAGAGACATATAAATAAACATTTTATCTAAATTGAAAACATATATTTTGTTAGATTCAATTCAATTCGAGGACACAAAAAATATAAAAGTTGGATATGACAATTTGCTTAGCCCTAAATATAATTATAAGATTTTGTGATTGACATTAATGTCATCTTGTCTTTTGATTTCTTGGCTTTGAATATCATTTCTTGACTTTTAATATCAAAGAGAGATTTTCTTTGAAATTGAATGCATATATTGTAGTTAGATTCAATTTAACTGACAGAATGATGATCAAACTGGATATTAGAAAAGCCTATGATGAAGTGGATAGGTGCTTTCTCTTAAAGATCAGGTCAAAGTTTGGTTTTGCTGAGGATTGGATTAAATGAATTGAGGGTTGTATTAGCAATGTGAGGTTCTCCATCCTGGTAAATGGCAGCCCACAGGGATTCTTTGAAACACAAAAAGGGATCCACCAAGCGGATCCAATATCCCCTTTCCTCTTTGTGATTATGGCGGAGGCTCTAGGAAGACTCATAAAACAAAGAAGAAGCTCAGGCAGATGGAAAGGAATAAAGGTGGCTGAGGGAGTGCCGACTCTCTCCCACTTGCAATTTGTTGATGACACACTCCTCGGGGGAGAGGCCACCTGCAGAGAAGCAAGAACCATGAAATTGATACTGGACAAATATACCTTGGCTTCAGGTCAGTAAGTGAATTGGATAAAATCAGAAATATATTTTTTTAACACCCCTCCCAGTGACAGAGAGACATATGTAAGATCCTGGGGATGAGGAAAGGAACCCTCCCATCCAAATATCTTGGGATCCCCCTTTTTGAAGGTGCAGGAAAGGCGGTGATTTGGGATGATTTAACTTCGACTATCTCAAAAAATATGGTGAGCTAGAAGGGGAAGTGGCTCTCATCAGCTGGTAGGATCCTAATACTAAAATCAGTAATTTATGCAATACCGGTTTTCCCAATGTTTTGTTTGAGGATTCCAACCAATATCCTAAACAAAATTAGTCAAGGCATGGGGAAGTTTTCCTGGAATGGATCATCACAGGAAGACAAAATTCCGTTATTAGCATCGGATAAAGTATGCAAACCCAAAAAAGTTGGAGGAGCAGGAATCAGAAATTGGCAACTTATGAATACTGCATTGGGGGCAAAATTAATATGGGAGATTCACCAGAAACCAGATAGCATGTGGACTCGCATACTCAAAGAAAAATACCTTGATAATTCAACTGATAACCGCATACTCACAATTAGTAACCCCCCCGAGGATCTTCAATGTGGAACTTTATCACTTCGTGCAAGCAGATAATCACGGACCATATCTCATGGAATGTTGGTAATGGGCAATTAGCAAAGTTTTGGGATGATTCGTGGAATGGACTCCCAACACTTAAAAATAATGGTGACTTCCATGATCTTAGAAACTATTTCATTCGGGCCTGGGGGGAACATATAGCATATTATATTGAACCAAAAGAAGAAGCACATGGCAGAGAATGGCAGTGGAAGTCAGTCAACCATGAGAAACTATCAGAACAGTAGAAAGACATAATGATTGGAATTTTGAAAGAGAGGAAAATCCTCATTACCTCTGAAACAGACAGAGTGATTTGGTGTGCATCCAAAAGGGGAGAATACTCAGTGAAATTAGGATATCAGATTTTGGAAAAAGAGGACAGGGAAGAACAATGGCCATCGAGACTATGTTGCAACAAACACTGCCTTCCCAAAGCGGGGGTCTTCACATGGCTTGCGTCCAGAGGTAGAATACTCATAGGGGAGCAAAGGAAAAAGCTTGGTTTCATGGGACCCACAAAATGTATAATGTGTGGTGAGGCAGAAGAGGATGTCGATCACCTCCTACTCAACTGTAAAATAGCACAGTCTTGTTTGAAAATGACACAACAGAAACTAGGTTGGCAGGGACCTCTTCACAATACTCTCTCTGGGACTTTACTGGGGTGGCCTAGTGCTCCAGGGTGGTCTATACTTGATTCAATTTGGGACATTTCACCCTCATCCCTACTATGGGAAGTTTGGAAAGAAAGGAATCGCAGAGTTTTTAGAGACCAAAAAGAGACTTCAACTAAACTCAAAAGTAGAATAAACACCTCAATAGAAGAAATTGTAACTACAGTAGCAAACAAAAAATCTATGAAGTGCCCCTACACTCACTAGGACTCAAGGATTCAGGTTAGCTGGCCTGGCATCAAAATTCACTCTTGGGAAAATTTCTCACAACATAAAGACCATAAGAAAAAGGAAGGTGTTAAATGGGAACCACCTGACAAGGATTGGTACAAAATATATTTTGATGGGGCCTCTAGAGGCAACCCTGGAGTATCTGGCATTGGAGCTTTAGCAAGAGACTGGCAGGGAAACTTATTAGCTTTTGAAGTAGAAAGGATTCCAGAAGGAACCAATAATCAAGTAGAAGTGAAGGCAACTATGCTTGGAGTTAAAATGAGACTTAAGCTAGAGGTTAAAAATATCCATCTTGAGGGAGATTCAGCTGTCATCATTGGAGCCATTAAAAAAGGAAACATATGGGCTTGGCACCTCCACCCCTTTGTAAACCACATAACAAAACTTCTCAACAGCTATGAGAAATTTAAAATTTCACATGTAAGAAGAACAGGAAACATAGAGGAGGATTGTTTATCAAATTGGGTGGCCAATTTTACAATAGAAGGAAATAATCATTTCAAAACTTTTACTGACATCACTCTAGCTGAGGTGGAGTAAGGAATGCCAGCAGATGTAACTTGGGTTACGGCCAATGCCACTAGGAACTATAAATGTAGAAGGAGGGCTCGAGGTGATCATATTCCTTCATGATCGATAGGACAGAAAGCCCATATTTATTTTTGAAATGACAGGACATTAATACAATTCAGGGCAAAACATCAATTAAATTAGTGGCGGCAATAAAGGGAATTTATGTCCACCCCCTAATAATTGCAGGAGTGACATCACATTAACAAAAAAATACAAAGGAAATGCCCGATATGCGTGCTTCAAACCTTGATCCGTGCACAAGCAATCATCAAAAGGACAAGCTGCGGGCGGAAGGATAGGAATTCTTTTGGAAATGGGACGCTGATGGGATGGGAATATCAACAATTAAATCTATCATTTATGCCAAATCAATCGACAGGGATTTGCACAAAGATCAAAATCCTCCTATTACCCTTTAAATGAAGGATCTTTCTCTACATTTTTTGCAAAACTGATAATATTGCAAAGTTTTTTTGAACACAGGTCTGGAGCTTAAAAAGATGGAGGCGACTTTTTCATTGAAACTAGGGAAGTATAAATAGAAAAAATGTTTCTTTGGCAAATTCAAGGTCAACCGAGTTCGCAAGCTCATGAAGTGGTCATCCAAGGACTTAGAAGATGCAGTGATGGAAACACTAGGTCTGGAGTTCATCACAGCCACCCACAAAGGATGCTTGAATGTTGAAATTCCCTCCATGCTGTTGGCATGGGCGCTCGAACTTGAAATGGAGCATGAGGAGGCACAAGAGGTCATCATGGAGCTGTTGGAAGGTTTGGATTCCTTTCTTGAATGGGCATGGCTAGGTCCAGGGTTTAACATTACTGAAGGAATAACAGATGAGGACCGGGAAAGAGTACAAGGCATCATTCCGTTTATTAGGTGGCCGTGGGGAATAAACAAAGAAAATTACCACATTGATAGACTTATAGGATGGGAAACCATCAAAGTGGCAATCAAGGAGCACCCACCACCACCTGACGACCCTGTTGTGGCTCTGAATGTGCAAGTTCCCTAAAGAAGAAGAACGGTGAGAAATGCAAACCGCATGCACCAAGGGTGATGAATCCAAGAAAGGAAGTAAGTAAGGTGACCATAAGATCAAAATAATATATAATTTTGTTAGTTTTTGTAATATGAAACCCAACTGGGGAAGTTGGGAAAGAAACCTCTCTTTCTGAATAGGCAACAAGGACTCTATCCCTAATTTTTTGTAAAAGGATTCTGGCCCAAGAGGTGGCTCTGCAAAGAATATATGAATGTAAATGTTGTAATGAAATAGGCAAAAATAAACTAAGGCTGATAGCTCTAAGGTGATAGATGCAAAGAATATGCATCCTTTTTGGGTTTTTTTGCTATTTTCTGGCATAGAATATTATGCTCAATGACCAGTAGCCTATCTATGTAGCACTGGCTCTACATACTTGAAATGCAAATATTACATTTTGATATTAATAAAATACCCTACTATTACCGATATATATATATATATATATATATATATATATATATATATATATATATATAATTGATATTCTAATATATTAATTAAATAAAATTACAAATTTGTCAATTAAATAAAAAAGGGAATTAAATTAATTAATAAAAAAAAATATGCATTCAAAATCATTCAAATTATTAAAAATGCATATGACATCATCAAATCCAGTTAACTGATTATCAAATTGGAAACAATCCCGTTCCACTCAATTAACTGATTCTCCACTATTTATCATTTTGGAAACAAAGTTGTTAACTGAAAATGATTCTAGAAGTTTCCAAAATAACTAATCACTCAGTTCAGTCAGCTGAATCTTTCGACCAATCAAATTGCTTGCACATGGATTTTGCTTCCTCAAATTGAATCTGAGCCACTCTTTTCTTTCGATCTCGACCGTCAATTCAAGAGAGATTTCTATAAAAGAGAGCTTCATTTCCTTCACAAAGGATCCTAACTTTTGCTATCATTATTATGCAATTTTTATTCTAGCTTTCTTGCATTCTTAGCTTTCAACTTGTTTAGATTCATTAATTGTTAATTTACTTTTGTTTAAGCATGCAAACTCATGATTTAGAGCACATTTGAGTTTGGGTTTAAAATGAATCTTTCACATTTCAATTTGGTGCTTTAAAATGAATCTCTAATTAGCTTTGGATTAACCACAAACTGCATCTGCATATCATTTAGATCATTTAGCTATAGATTTCAAATTCTTCATTTAGAACAGTGTGTAGTCACTAGACTTTGCGATGACCTGAGAGCAAAGTTTATACTCCTGCCTACTAGAACACAATGGGTCGGTGTCGGTTAGTTTATTTGTGTATTGCATTTCCATTTCATGTTTTCTAACCCTCTAATCACGTAAAGACTCATTGAAGTGTGTGTTTTTGCAAAATCACGCATACAATTAGGATCTCTTAAAAGTTGAGAATGGCTTTGTGTTCATAATGAATAATTTAAAATGGAAAAAAGGGTAAAAAAAAACCTAAATGTATGGCTTCTCCTAGCTTTCTATTGGTATTTGAGTAATAGATGGAAAATTTTTGGATGTTTTGGATAGGGAGGATTGTCTAGTTTTCCATAATTATTTGGAAAATTTTGTATTTTTGCATTATTTTATGTGAATTCCTATATCTTCATGCTCTTGCTTGGCCAGCAAGACTTGATAAATCTATTAGAATAGCTAGTTACTTTTGACAAATTTCAAGGGTTTTTTTTAATGTAAATCTGGGACCTTGACATAAAACCCTTATTTTGGACAAAGTTCCTTATGGTCCAAATCAATAGAAACTATGTCAATTGCCTGTAATAGTCCTAAGTGATGCTCGCTTGTGACTTCAAAGTTTGCATGTTCATGTTCTATAGAAGCTTCAAAAGAATTTGTGGAACTAATATTTCCATAACTAAACTAGTAAATAAAATCTAAAAAGGTTGCAAAGGATCACTAGAATGTACAACAAGGCTCTATATGTAGTTATCTCCTTCATATAATGGCTGCAAAGGCTCAAAAGTTCAAAGCTTAGACTATGCCAAGTTTCTATAAAACCTAAGCTTCACTACTTAAATGAAGTTTCCAAATGAGTTAAACCCTAAAATTTGGCAAATATCCATGAGAAAAATAAAATAAAAACTATTCTAAATTTTCCCTCAGAAAGCTTTAAATCATTCCATTGTTGTGAATCTTTAATTGCTCTGCTCAAAGACTTTAAACTTTTCTGATAAATTCATGAGACTTTCACCTAATGCTTGATAAATATTTGATCTATTGTGGGAAGCATTTAAAGCTCCAACTTCCTCAAATATTAACTTAAAACTTGAGAAAATGAAACTCTTACTTAAGAATACCCCAAATTTCTTTCCTTCCTACTGAATTTGTAGATTTTGCTAATTTTCCTACACTACTACTCAATAAATCCTTTGTTAGAATAACTGAGAGGGGCGAGAGGGGGGGGGGAGCGTGAATCAGTGGCCTCAAAAATATTCTAATAAATAAACCCAAAAACTTATTACCACAATTATAAGCCTCTAGTTATATTCAGTCCTACAAGATGAATGCCTTCAAACAATCTCAACAAATAACTACTGGTCAGAATTCACTGTTAAACCTTATTTTTACTTTTTACCGATTAGTAGTCTTTTATTTACCAAAATCTAGTAAATAACTTAGTGTATACCAATCAATCCAGATTAGTTATATGTGCAATGCAAAACACTAAAGTAATGAGTCATAAATACATTGACACATGGATTTTTAACATGGAAACCTTGTTAAGGGAAAAGGCACTTGGGACTGGTAACCCAACCTTTTCACTCTTCTGAAGTGAGCTCGGTGAAGAGCCAGCCCTATTAAAGGTTACAAACACATTGTTAGGTGTGACCTTGTTAGAGGATTTAAATAGAATAGTTTGTCACTTGATATCTGGCATCTCTATGCTACCTTCTATGTCCAAACCCTGTGTAGTTTGTCAAATGGTATCTGGCATCTCATGCTATCTTCATGATCAAACTTTTTGATACTCCTTGGGATGTATCTTAATATAGAAAGGTTTGTTAAGTCTTGTTCAGTTAAGATACTTTTTGATTCAATGGTTAAACTAAAATAGTAAATGATCTGTTCACACATACAACAAAACTTTACAGATTTTAAGATCTATTGTAAGCTGATAATACCTTTCTGATCAATGTATCTTTTAAATACCTTTGCTCCACTTCTTTCTGCTTGGTGATGTTGTGCTTATTTGTTGCTCAGTGTCCACAGAATTAGCTCTGTTCTTTAGCTTGATTGATCAGGTCTGATTGAATATTTCTTTCTTCATCAGTTTCTCTTCAGCATCCTTCTTCTCTATTCACCCCTAATTCACAATGAATTAACTTGTCTCTTTATAAACATGATTCACCATTTCTAGGTTCTTTATTTTCTTGTTCTTGGCATGATCCACAATTTTAGCCAATCTTGATTTAAATCTTTACTTCAATTTTATCCCGTAGATTTCTCCTTGACAACTGGAATAAAACAACTTTAAATCTTTCTCTTATCTCTAGCTTTAACTTGTTGATAAAATTAATATTAACAATCAATTAACTCATTCTTTATCTCTTTCCAGCTAAGTCTTTTGTCATTTCTGAACTTTAGTTCTTTTTGATGTTTAACTCTTTGTTAGCTTCGATCAATACTTCAGTTCTCCTCGGGCATCTCCGTCAAAGTTGTCTGTCCATCAGGTTACACTGTGATTCTGCTCGTTGGTAATTCTTGTGATTCTTCTCGGATATCACTATGACTTTCCTCTCGGGGTTCTCTTTCCATCTAGTTCCACTGACCGTCGATGTTTGTAGTCACTTAGTGAATACTTGTCTTTTATGCATTACTGAAAGCATAACCTTTATCTTTTCAGTTCTCTGAAGTCTTTGACACTTTGTGTACAACCAATTAGATTATATCAAGTTGACATTAATGACAATAAAATATATTAACTAATTTAATGTCTTGCATTAACTTTCGGTAGCTTGGTGATCATCAACTCAACATCTTCAAGCATTCAATCAATTATAGTTCATCAATCTCTCCCTTTGGCAATGATGGAAACACACTACATTATCACACTATATTATTACTAATACAATATGAAATATACCAGTTGTAGTTCATCAATCTCTCCTAAATCTTTTTTTCTATAACCAATACAAATGTCTGGCTCTCAGTAAGCTCATATAGCTTAGATTTGTTTCTTGCAAAGTGGCTTATTCAATCTTCAATCCCTTCACTAGATAGATGTAGCAGTTTCTGATTCTGTCTTTGATGTTGTCTCTCCCTTAGACTGTTCCTCTCTTTGATCATCTCTTTTTTCATTTGACAACAATAAGTCATTTCTTCCTTCATGATACTTATCTCCCTTTCATATGTAATCTCTTCCTTTGGATATTCTCTTCCTTTGGATGATTCTGATGGATATTCCATATGGATAATGGATATAATCTCTCTTCTTTTAAGGTTTCATCTATCCCTTTGACAACAATGCCAAAGATATATTTCATCCTTTTTATAATATAGTCCTTGAATTTCCCTTACATTAGCAATGAATGACTCTGGTTTTCGGTGCCGATATGTACCTTGTCGTGTACAAATGTATCTATGCAGTCCATATTTTTTCTTGCATCAACATGAATGATCTTTTGATTGTGTATAGGCTGATGTAGCCTCCTAGTCAGCTTACTGACCAATAGACAAGGGTTGGACCCCTAGTCTGTTTCTCAGGTACTCAAATGTATCTTTAGGCAATGGATTTGTGAATATGTTAGCTAATTGTTCCTTGGATTGAACATATTCCAGTATCACTTCTTTCCCTCGCACTTGTTCTCTTAAGTAATGATACTTGGTAGCAATATGCTTAGTTTTAGCATGCATGACTGGATTCTTAGAAAGTTTATTTCACTGGTATTGTCACAATATATAATCACTGGCTCAATAATCTTCATATTCATACCTTCCTATAATTGTTTGATCCATGCAATGTTAGAGCAGTTTGCAGCAACAACCACATATTCTGCTTCTGCAGTAGATTGTGAGATGCATCCTTGCTTCTTACTGATCCATGTGACAAGTCTGTCACCCATGAAGAATGCTCCTCCAGTTGTGCTATTTTAGTCATCTAAGTTTCCAGCCCAATCAACATCTGTATAGAATTGAAGCTCAAATTTTCCTTTTCTTTTATACCATAAGCCATAGTCCTCGGTGTTCTTTAGATATCTCATATTCTCTTGACAACACTCATGTGTGATTCTTTGGGATTAGCAGAGAATCTTGCAACTATTCCAAATGCATGTGTTATATCTGGTCTAGTATGAACAACATATATTAGTTTTCCAATCATTGATCTATATAAGCTCTGATTTACCTCATTTGATTTGTCTTCTTTTATCAGCTTACATCTAGTAGCCATAGGTGTTCCAATTGGTTTGGAATCTTCCATTTTGAATATCTTCAACACTTCCTTGATGTATTTGGACTGAGTGATATATATTCTTGCATCTTGTTGAAGAATCTATAGACCAAGAAAGAAATTGATCTCCCCAAACATATACATTTCAAACTCTTTGCTCATTTCATTAGCAAAAGATTTACATAGCATATCATTACCCCCAAATATGATATCATCAACAAATATTTCAGCAATCAGAATATTACCATCGGTATCTTTTTTTAAGTACAGATTGTTATTTTCACTTGTTCTTACAAATTCAATACTTATGAGATAGGAGTGAAGTCTTTCATACCAGGCTCTAGGTGCTTGTTTCAATCCATACAAGGCTTTATGTAGTCTACAAACCATGTTTCTCTTGTCTGGATCAACAAACCCTTCTGGTTGTTCAATGTATACCTCTTCTTCTAGTATTCCATTTAGGAATGCAGATTTGACATCCATATGGTATACCTTGAATCCTTTGAATGCAGCATAAGCTAGTAAGATTCTTACTCCTAGTCTAGCAATAGGTGTAAAGGTTTCACCATAGTCAATACCTTCTTCTTGTGCATACCCCTTGCATACTAACCTTGCTTTGTTTCTTGTAACTTCTCCATTTTCATTCAGCTTGTTTCTGAATATCCATTTGGTACCGATGACATTCTTATCATCTGGTCTCGGTACTAGTGTCCATGTACTATTCTTCTCAATATGTTCTATCTCTTCATTCATAGCACTGACCCATTCTTCATTTTCAAGTGCAGTATTAACAGATTTAGGCTCAAAATCATAAGTAAACATCTTGTATTTAGTGACTTACTTCTTGTTCTCATTCCAACCTTTGTGTCTCCTATGATCTAGTTCTGTGGATGGTGTCTTCTAACATACTTGGAAATTTTTAGTTCAGCTCTTTGTCCATCATTTTGATCATCATCTTGACCTTCATTCTTATCTCCATCGCTTGAAACATCATTTTCTTGATTTTTTTATATTTGCACCCTAATGCTTAGGTGCAATGTTCTGTTGCTCGATAGCGATACACTGTTGCTTGGGTAGAGTGTCAGGTTCTTTAGTGTTAACAAGCCTATTGTAGTCTTCAGGTTCTTATCTGCTTTCCTTATCATTTTTCTCTACATATTCATCTATTTTGATATTTTCACTTTCAATGATTTTGTTAGAGGACTTGTTGAGACATTTATAAGCCTTGCTCTTGGTAGAATACCCTAGAAAGATACCTTCATCACTTTTGGTGTCAAGATTTCCATTTCTATCATATTTCAAATTATAACATTGACTACCAAAATTTTTGAAGTAACTTACATTGGGTGTGTATCCATACCATAGCTCATAGGGTGTCTTCTTTGTGTCTTTCTTCAATTTTACTTTGTTCAATGTGTAGACAGCAGTACTGACAGCTTCTCTCTAGAATTTTTAAGTGATACTTTTCTCTATTATCAGTGTTCTTGCACAATCAACAATTGATATGTTTCTCCTTTCAGCAATCCCATTTTTCTGTGGTGTTCTTGGTGCAGAAACCTATCTTTTAATTCCATGATCATTGCAAAAGTTAGTGAATTCATCATAAACAAATTCTCCTCCTCTATTTGATCTCAAGCATTTCAATTCCTTACCACTTTGCTTTTCTATCATAGCCTTATACCATTTAAACATCTTGAATGCTTATGATTTTTCTTTTAAGAACATAACTGTCATCATTCTAGAGTAATCATCAACAAAGAGAATGAAATATATATCACCATAGTAGCTCTTTATTCTCATGGGTCCACACAGATTAGTATATACTAATTCTAGAATAACATTAGATGTATGGGCTTTACTCTTGAAACTAGACTTTGTCATTTTACTTTTTTGACAATTCTTACACATGATATGCTCGAGCTCAGTCATGCTCGGTAAGCCTCTTACATTCCTTTTATTTCTTATCTTAATCATGTTGTCAAAATTCACATGACATAATCTTTTATGCCACAACCCCATGTCTTCGTTTCTAGACATTAAACAAGTGGTGTTTATATCATCAAGATAGAATAGGTTACCTTTTGTCTGTTCACCAGTTTCGATCAACCTTCCTGATTCATTGAAGATATTTGCCTTCTTATTCTCAAATGCTACTCGGTGACCTGTGTTATTCATTTGTGAAACACTCAATGGATTATAATTAAGTCCTTTTACCCAGAATGCATTTTCACATTTGATCAGGTTATTCAACATTATAGTTCCTTTACCTTCAACTGGACAAGGTGTGTCATTACCCATTCTTACTGATCCACCATTATAGTACTCAAAATTTTAAAACTTTTGTTTATCACCATTCATGTGGTGAGTGTAGCCACTATCTATAATCCAGACATCATTCTTACTAACCTTGGATATGAGTGCAGGTTCTACATACCTTTCTTCTTCATCTGAATCATCCTTCATGGCCACAAATACCATCTTAATGTCTTCATCAGGTCGGTGTCAGTATCTCCATCTTTGTTCTCAGCTAGGTAACAAGCTTTCTTCCCTTTGTCCTTATAGTCCTAGGTATCTCTTCTTTCATATTGTCAATTTCTTCGGTAATCTCTATTATCACCTCGGTCAAACTTCTTTTCATATGTTCTATCATTACTTCTACCATCTTTTTTTCTATTAGGACATCTTGCAGCAAAGTGTCCAACCTCTTTACAATTAAAACATACAAGTGATAATTTACCTTTGTATCTACCTTTGTCTCTTTGCAATCTTCTGGCCATAGTGCTTCAATCTCATCAAGATCTTGGTCATCACTATCACTTTCACTATCATTTATCATAGTGTGTTTATGATTTGACTTACTTATTTTCAAAGAAGATTTGAATGAAGATTCAATAGATGGTAAGACACTGTTATCAAAGTTATTCATCTCAAATAAAATCAGTCTACCAACCAAACTATCTAGAGTGACATTATTGTTTACTACTGCTCTCATGTCTTGTATAATAGATACTATAATAGCATATACAACAATAAGTTTTTTAGGATTTTACTTACCATTGTCTCTTCTTCAAGTATGCCTCCAACTCCTCGGATACCATTGACTACCTCTTTTATTCTGCAGCTGTACTGAGTGGTATTTTCTCCTTCTTTCATTCTTAGTTCATCAAATTTACCTCTTAGGCTTTCTGCCTTAGCTCTTAGTACATTAGCATCTCTTCCATGTACCAACTTCAATTTGTCCCACATTTGCTTAGCAGAGGTGTAGGTTTTGACATCTTCAAATTTAGCATCGGAGAGTGAAGAAGCAAGTTCTATCATCATAGAGTTATTCTCAAGCTTTTCTCTTAATTTCTCAAGTGTGTGAGGTTCTATAGGCAATACATATTTAGTATCTAAGTATTGAATAACATGATTTCCAATACATGATAGGTGGAGTCTAATCCTGCTTTTCCATGATGCAAAGTTGTTCTTGTTCAACTTGGGCACATCTCATTTTCTCTTCTTGTAATCTTTTAGTTAGGTCTTGAAACCTTCCTTCTAAGAACACAAGTTCTGCTGCTAATTATTAGAATAACTGAGAGGGGGGAGGGTGAATCAGTGGCCTCAAAAATATTTCAATAAATTAACCCAAAAACTTATTACCACAATTATAAGCCTCTAGTTATATTAAGTCCTACAAGATAAATGCCTTCAAACAATCTCAATAAATAACTACTCAGAATTCACTGCTAAATCTTATTCTTATTGTTTACCGATTAGCAGTCTTTTATTTACCGAAATGCACTAACTAACTTAGAGTACACCGATCAATCCAAATTAGTTATGTGTAATGAAAAACACTAAAGTAATGACTCGTAAACACATTGACACATGATTTTTTTACGTGGAAACCCTGTTAAGGGAAAAACCATTTAGGACCAGTAACCCAAAATTTTCACTCTTCTAAAGTGAGCTTGGTGAAGAGCCAACCCTGTTAAGGGTTACAAACACACTATTAGGTGTGACCTTTTTAGAGGATTTAAATATAATAGTTTGTCACTTGATATCTGGCATCTCTATGCTACCTTCTATGTCCAAACCATGTGTAGTTTGTCAAATGGTATCTGACATCTCATGCTATCTTCATGATCAAACTCTTTGATACTCCTTGGGATGTATCTCAATATAGAAAGGATTTTTAAGTCCTACTCGGTTAAGAGACTCTCTGATTCAATGGCTAAACTGAAACAGTAAATGATTTGTTCACACATATAACTAAACTCTGCAGATTTTAAGATCTATTGTAAGCTCATAATACCTTTCTGATCAATGTATCTTTTCAATATCTTTGCTCCACTTCTTTCTTCTTGGTGATGTTGTGCTTCTCTGTTGCTCGATGTTTGCAGAATTAGCTCTATTCTTTAGCTTGATTGATCAGGTATGATTGAAGACTTCTTTCTTCATCATTTTCTCTTCAGCATCCTTCTTCTCTATTCACCCCTAATTCACAATGAATTAGCTTGTCTCTTTATAGACATAATTCACCATTTCTAGGTTCTTTATTTTCTTGTTCTTGGCGTGATCCGCAATTTTAGCCAATCTTGCTTTAAAGCTTTACTTTAGTTTTTTCTCATAGATTTCTCCTTGACAACTCGAATTAAACAACTTTAAATATTTCTCTTATCTCTGGCTTTAACTTGTTGATAAAAACAATATTAACAATCAGTTAACTACTTCTTTAGCTCTTGCCAGCTAAGTCTTTTGTCATTTCTGAACTTTAGTTCTTTTCAGTGTTTAACTCTTTGTTAGCTTTGGTCAATAATTTAGTTCTCCTCGGGCATCTCTGTCAGGGTTGTCTGTCTGTCGAGTTACACTATGATTCTGCTCATTGGTAATGCTTGCGATTCTTCTCGGGTATCACTTTGACTTTCCTCTTGGGGTTCCCTTTCCATCGGGTTCCACTGACCGTCAATGTTTATAGTTGTGTGTTAAAATGTTGACACACTTCTATGAATCATTCCATCCAAGGTTGCTCAAGAATGAGGCCTCAAATATTGATCCATAGCTCTCTAGTCATGGAGTGCAAAGGGGTGAAATAGAGGCCCTCAGATTGACCTAGTTAGTGCCTATGCAAGTACACCATGAAATGAGAGATTCAAATGCATGAAAATTAGATCTACTCTATATGATAACAATGCATAAAAGAAAATTAATCTATATGATAACAATACATGATTAATCTATGAAAGGAAATATGCAAATCTAATCTATGAAAATAAACATGAATCTAATCTACATGAATAGTCATGGATGCAAGAAGAAGACAAGAAGAGAGAAGTTGTAATATCCAAGCTTGAGTGCTCAAATCCTCCTCCAAAATTGCTCTCCAAACCTGCAACATAACAATACTATGAAAACCTAACATATGAATGATTGATGATTGTTTGATTGATGATTGATAATTGATGATTGATTGATGATTGATGATTATTGATTGATGATTGATGATTATCAAATGAGAAGGAGAGATTTCCTTATATAGGAAAGTGACCAGTTGAGATTAAGAGGCAAAAAGAATTAATCAATGGTTGAGATTAAGAGGCAAAAACCCACCACTTAGGAAGATGTGAAGAAAAAGGGATTTTTCTTTAATTTTCATTTAATTTATTGCCTTTTTCATCAATTAAAGTGTTTTAAGTGGGGATTTTTATTTATTTAATTAAAAGAAGGGTTTTCTTTCAATTAAATAAATTAGAAGAATTTTATTTAATTAAATGGGGGGAATTGAATTTAATTAAATAAGAGGAATTTTATTTAATTAAAAGGGAGAAATTTACTTTAATTAAATAAGATCAATTTTATTCAGTTAAAAGGGAGATTAAATCTTTTAATTAAATAAGATAAATTTTATTTAATTAAAAGGAAAATTAAACATTTTAATTAGATAAAAATGATCAAATCTTAAAAAATATTGAAATAATTGAATAATTGAATTAATTACGATTTGATCAAGGAAATTGATTTGAATTGAAAATGTTCCAAAGCATTGATTCAAAAATTTGATAAATTGATAAAATGATAAATGGGGCCCAAAGTCTAGGTGACCATTTTAGGGTGCATACATTTGCC
>MU223560.1:267927-279766 GCA_018584345.1 Thuja plicata | reverse complement strand
AAAAAAAAAAAAAAAATTTCATATATAAAAAAACACACAAAAAAACATGTTTTTTTTTTTATTAAAGAAAAAAACATTAAAAAAACTATATATTTTTTTAAAAAATTTAAAAAAAAATGGCAGTCATTTTCTCTCTCCTCCATGCATGGAAATTGAGGCAGCATGGAAATCAAGATGACACAGAAATCAAGATGGCATGGAAAATGAGGCGGCATAAAAAATGAGGTAGCAGATAAATTGAGATGGCATGGAAACCGAGGCAAATTTTTGCCTTGAAAAACGTGCCAAGAGCTTTGAATGCAAAAATAGGGCCCAAATTTCAACTGTGTCCAAAATGGACAAAATTTATATGAAATTTTACTTTCTGCGCCTTCTGGACGCAATGGTGAGGTCCGTTTGGGCTGAAAATGCTTCAAAAAAAAATGTCACCCACAGATTGAAGACAAAAAACTCAAGAAAGCTGAGATTTTCTCCTTCGAAAAACACACTTTAAACACTCCAGAACAGGGAGCAGCAGAGGGGCTCTGATACCATGAAGGATCTAAGAAATACTGATCCGATTACACCCAAGAACAACTGCATGCAAAATACCTGTTACAGGAAGAAAGAATAAAGAAGGAAAAAGATGAAGAACTTAGAAGTTACTCAAAATGTGAGAGCAAAATTATAATCTGAATTCATAAACAATAATTACAAAGTTCAACCTTAAAAAGGTGAACAAAACCCTAAAAGGTAAAAGCTATGTTTGCACATTGATAATTAATAAAATAATTAATTATTAATGCACCTAGGAGAAAGCTTAAGCAGTAAAGAGTAATAAAATAACTTAACTAATTCAATCAACATGATTTAATTAATAAGTGATTACTCTAACAATGACAACCTTTATACAAAAAGGGAAGAGTTTTGTGATCTTAAGCCTAACATCATTTAGTATCCTAAACATGCAAACTGATGGTTTTTAGAACAAAAAAAGTGATATACAATTTTGTAAATGAAATATAGCATTGATAAACCAATCGAGTTTTTAAAAGGGTCTTTAGACACACACACACACACAAATATATATATATATATATATATATATATATATATATATATATATATAAGAAATCAACCATAATCATAATTTGTATTGGTGTGTATTGATAATTTTAAATCCTTCAAAAAATCTTCCACCTATAAATAAATTGAATTTGTGGGTGGTTAGATTAATTGGATATGTTTATTCTAGGTAGATTTGATCTACATGTCTCTCTTTCCCTCATATATGTACACATCTCTACTTTAAGGATTTTCCTCATAGAAAGTTACTCTAGACATCTTCTTTACCTAAAAATAATCCTTTTATAGTATTATATTTCCCTACTCCATCCACTTATCCATCTTACATATGAAATATTCATTTTGCAATACAATTGATATTTGTTTTCTCTAAATTGTATTCGTACTGCATCCGTTAGTGAATTAACCACCTCCTTGATATGTTATATTGTATTATTGAGAGTCTTATCTAATTCCCATAAGTTGTATCGGAACTACAATACTACATTCATTATATGCCAAATTCTATTTTTGTTTCTTTGTTCTTGATGCATGCTCCACTTTTTAAACATGTTAGATAGTGTCTAATAAAATAATTTAGTTTTTATTCTTTTATTTATTTCTTCACTACTACTTAATCTTCATAGACCCTCTCTTAGGTGGCTTCAAAAATTAGTAATAAAATTATAATCTTTAGTAGAATATAGGACACCTTCATCCTATAGATACTTCTCCTTGATCAAAACTATCAATTCTCCACGAATAAGAATGTTGGGTTATGATTATTCAATTTATTTTTATACCTTAAATTTACTACTCGCTTATTACTTTAAAAGTAACTAAATAAGAAATAAGCTAATCATTTATTTCATAATTAATTATTATCCTACCTTCTTGTTATTAATTGCTAGAATAGGTCATCATATATGCAGGAACCAGTCTAAAGACATCCTCTAGAATAGAGAGATAATCAACACATAAAATTGTATTATAATAAGCTGAGTACAAAGGTATAATAGGCTCTGCTTAAATAGGAAAGAGAAATTAGGAAGAATGGACAAGGTTTGAGACAAGTTTCTCAACCTAGAGTTGGTAGAGTTTTGATAGAACTCAACAATATCGTCTAGGATGAGTTAGAGTCCAATAAGGACTCAATAATATCCATCTTCCTAATCAATGTGTTTATTTAATTAATCTTAAGTAAATAGAAAACTTGTAAAATAGTATTAACTCCAACAACCCCCCCCCCCCCCCCAAGTGAAAATTTTGGAGTACAACTGTGTAGTATAGATTCTTTACGGGTCTCGATAGAAATTCCATGTAAGGTAACTATGTAAAAGTACAATGCAATCTCTCACATCTTGAGAAAAGGAGAAAAAAAATAGTGGGAGAAAACTCTTCTCCAAGAAGAGACAACATGAAGGTTTGAGAAGCCTTCAAAAAGATATCCTAAAAATTATGAAAATGAACATCAATGAAGCACGCAAAATCTATAGACTACTATAGATGACTAATATGCTTCTATATCTGATGATCCTCTTCTGAAAATATAATGATCAGGAAGACATCAATCTATATGGGCTCTCCAAATGACACTTCTCAAAAATTGAAGAGATGACAACAATGATAATAACATTTATTGATAAAAAATACATACAACACATGAATCTGCATGACTGTCCATTAGTACACAAACAATAAAAGTATTTGAGTGATACCTTCATAACTTCTCATCCAAGATAAAAATTGAGGTGCAATAGTCTGAAAAGAAATCACAAGTGTTTCTATTGAACATGATGAATAAATGAGAGAGGGGGTGAATCAGTTATTCCCACACAAATTATAAATATTTTCTTCTATAGTTTAACTCACAATCAATAGTATTAAACACTTTAGATTTGTCAGTTAAGTACAAGAAACCTCCAAATAAATATAAGAATTAAGAACATAGAGACACCGACACAGAGAACACCAATTTTTTACGTGGAAATACAAGATGGGAAAAACCACAAAGAACCTAATTCTCATGAAATGTAAAAGACCTATTAAGGTGACACTGGTATGGTAATTTTTACAAAGGCTCACAACTTGATTCATAAAGACTCACTAATGATACAAAGAGGCTCACAGTTGATACAAAAAGGCTCACTATCGATACATAGAGGCTCACTTTTGATACAAAGAGGCTTACTACCAGTACAATAAGGCTCACAACCAAAGAATATAAAAAGAGATAAAATCTACCACTAAGATCAATACACAGCTGCACAAGAATATATATTTTCTATCACTTCGCATATCACCACACATGAGGCTTATCAGATACTTGATGATCCAAAAACTTGCTATTATATATGGAGCATCATGAAATCCATTAGGTCAGCTAGACAATTTGGAATAGGTTGCACCAATATATTCCCCTAGTGGAAAAGAATGAAATCAGGACCACTTCAAATAATAAATACACCTCACTTCAGCCAACATTCTACATGGTGCAGGAGCACCTACTTAGGCTAGTCTAGAAATTTGACCTAGGTTTTTTCTCCTTATTTGTTTTGGCTTGTAGTGGTTCTAGGTAGACCACTAGTTTAATAAAGGGACCAAGAGTCCTAATGTGTGGATGTTTGTAGGAGGATAGGTCTTGATAGGTCCTTGGTGACCCTTCGGTCTAGTTTAGGTCCAATTAGGTGTTTTTGGTTTTTTATGGGAAAATGAGCCAAGGAAAGGACTATAGGTCCTATTTGATGTTATTTCATCATATTAGGTGGTTTGGACAATTATGGACATAACTAGACCAAGTTTGGAGACCAAACTAAAAAGTTGCAAAAAGTTGTCAATGTTGTCATTGACAACTTTTATGACAAGTTTGCATCTTTGGTGAAATCATTTGGGTAACTATCTGAAACTATTGAATTTGTGTCCGGGTCAACTATATATGACCATCCTCAAGATGTGTGAACGGTTGGAAAGTTTGAATAACTTTGTGTATAGACTATGTTATGCAATTATAGTGATTGTTAATGGTTTTTAAGGTGATCGGGTACTTTAATGGATTGAATCAAGTTATATGAGTTTTTTTGGTGTAATGTAGGTTATTTTAGTACTTCTTGTGGTGTTATTTTATTTATTTCAATAGTTTTAGTTGTGTGTTTAAAATTTTTCAAATTTAGCCCAGTCGCTGGTTTGTTTTAAACATTGGTTGCAAATGGGGTGCTAGATCCATTCTCCACCGTGGCTTTGGCACACCCTCTTGAATTATGGAAGTAGACTCCTTTTACATTGTATACATAGTAGGAGGGGTACGGAAAATGAAGGCAACAATTTTTAAGGTGATGCCCTAGGCGAGCCACAGTGGCATGGCTAGGGAACACTAGAGATTGCAGAGCTAGCTAGAGGGATTGAAATCATCCATAGCTTCAATCAGTGAATGTGGGAAGGTAAGTGAGTCAAAGAATAACTCCCAATAAATATTAGAAGTTGGAAGGAGTTATTTTGTTGGCCAAGAAATTCCATTTCTTGTGCAGATAGTAAAGGAGGCCTAAAGCCCTGAATTTTAGGCATGAAAGTAGGGAGGACTGTACGGACACTTTTGAGGGCTAAGACCTAGAAAATATCTAGTGTCTCTATAAAGGGTGTCTGGATCCTAATTCTATTTGGAATTTCTTAAGATATTTTCCCAAGATAATGTAGAAAAGGTGACCAAATAGGGCTAATTTCTTATAGCCCTATTTTGGAGGTAATTACATAGGTTCTTGGAGCTCGGTTGGGTTTTTGATGCAAAGTGAGTTTGCAAAGCTTGAAATTGGTCCTATTGACATCTTTGAATATATATATAGGAAATCAACCCTAATAAGAATTTGTATTGGTATGTATTGATAATTTTAAATCCTTCAAACAATGTTCCACCTGTAAATAAATTGAATTTGTGGGTGGTTAGATGAATTGGATGTGTTTATTCTAGGTAGATTTGATCTACATGTCTCTCTTTCCCTCATATATGTACACATCTCTACTTTAAGGATTCTCCTCATACAAAGTTACTCTAGACATCTTCTTTACCTAAAAATTATCCTTTTATAGTATTATATTTCCCTACTTCTTCCACTTATCCATCTTACATATACCATATTCATTTTGCAATACAATTAATATTTGTTTTCTCTAAATTGTATTCGTACTGCATCCATTAGTGAATTAACCACCTCCTTGATATGTTATATTGTATTATTGAGAGTCTTATCTAATTCCAATAAGTTGTATCGGAACTACAATACTACATTCATTATATGCCAAATTCTATTTTTGTTTCTTTGTTCTTGATGCATGCTCCACTTTTTAAACATGTTAGATAGTGTCTAATAAAATAATTTAGTTTTATTCTTTTATTTATTTCTTCACTACTACTTAATCTTCATAGACCCTCTCTTAGGTGGCTTCAAAAATTAGTAATACAATTATAATATTTAGTAGAATATAGGATACCTTCATCCTATAGATACTTGTCCTTGATCAAAACTATCAATTCTCCACAAATAAGAATGTTGGGTTATGATTATTCAATTTATTTTTATACCTTAAATTTACTACTAACTTATTACTTTCAAAGTAATTAAATAATAAATAAGCTAATCATTTATTTCATAATTAATTATTATCCTACCTTCTTGTTATTAATTGTTAGAATAGGTCATCCTATACACAGGAGCCAGTCTACAGACATCCTCTAGAATAGAGAGATAATCAACACATAAAATTTTATTAAAATAAGGTGACTACAAAGGTATAATAGGCTCTTCTTAAATAGGAAAGAGAAATTAGGAAGAATGGACAAGGTTTGAGACAAGTTTCTCAACCTAGAGTTGGTAGAGTTTTGATAGAACTCAACAATATCATCTAGGATGAGTAAGAGTCCAACAAGGACTCAATAATATCCATCTACCTAATAAATCTGTTTATTTATGTAATCTTAATCAAAGAGAAAACTTGTAAAATAGTATTAACTCCAATACCCCCCCCCCAAGTGAAAATTTTGAGTACAACTGTGTAGTATAGATTCTTTAGGGGTCTCGGTAGAAATTCCATGTAAGATAACTATGTAAAAGTACAATGCAATCTCTCACATCTTTAGAAAAGGAGAAAAAGATCAGTGGGAGAAAACTTTTCTCCAAGAAGAGAGAACATGAAGGTTTGAGAAGCCTTCAAAAAGATATCCTAAAAATTATGAAAATGAACATCAATGAAGCACACAAAATATGTAGACTACTATAGATGACTGATATGCTTCTATATCTGCTGATCTTCTTCTAAAAATATAATGATTAGGAAGACATCAATCTATATGGGCTCTCCAAATGACACTTCTCAAAAATTGAAGAGATGACAACAATGACAATAACATTTATCGATAAAAAATACATACAACACATGAACCTGCATGAGTGTCCATCACTACACAAGCAATAAAAGTATTTGAGTGATACCTTCATAACTTCTCATCCAAGATAAAAATTGAGGTGCAAATAGTCTGAAAAGAAATCACAAGTGTTTCTATTGAACAAGATGAATAAATGAGAGAGGGGGTGAATTAGTTATTCACACACAAATTATAAATATTTTCTTCTATAGTTTAACTCACAATCAATAGTATTAACCACTTTAGATCTGTCGGTTAAGCACAAGAAACCTCCAAATAAATATAAGCATTAAGAACATAGAGACACCGACACAGAGAACGCCAGATTTTTACGTGGAAATACAAGATGGGAAAAACCACAAAGAAGCTAATTCTCATGAAATGTAAAAGACCTATTAAGGTGAAACTGGTATGGTAATTTGTACAAAGGCTCACAACCTGATTTATAAAGGCTCACTAATGATACACAGAGGCTCACAATCGATACACAAAGGCTCACTATCGATACATAGAGGCTCACTTTTGATACAAAGAGGCTTACTACCAGTACAATAAGGCTCATAGCCAAAGAATATAAAAAGAGATAAAATCTACCACTAAGATCAATACATAGGTGCACGAGAATATAGATTTTCTATCACTTCGCATATCACCACACATGAGGCTTATCAAATACTTGATGATCCACACACTTGCTATTATATATGGAGCATCATGAAATCCACTAGGTCAGCTAGACAATTGTGAATAGGTCACACCAATATATTCCCCTAGTGGAAAAGAATGAAATGAGGACCACTTCAAGCAATACAATACACCTCACTTCAGCCAACATGCTACATGGTGCAGGAGCACCTAGGTAGGCTAGTCTAGAAATTTGACCTAGGGTTTTGCTCCTTCTTTGTTTTGGCTTGTATTGGTTCTATCCAAACAAATAGTTGAATAAAGGGACCAAGAGTCCTAATGTGTGGATGTTTGTAGGAGGATAGGTCTTGATAGGTCCTTGGTAGCCCTTAGGTCCAGTTTAGGTCCAATTAGGTGTTTTTGGTTTTTTATGGGAAAATGAGCCAAGGAAAGGACTAGAGGTCCTATTTGATGTTATTTCATCATATTAGTTGGTTTGGACAAGTATGGACATAACTAGACCAAGATTGGAGACCAAACTGAAAAGTTGCAAACAGTTGTCAATGTTGTCATTGACAACATTGGCAACTTTTATGACAAGTTTGCATCTTCGGTGAAATTAGTTGGGTGACTGTCTGAAAATTTTGAATTTGTGTTTGGGTCAACGATATATGACCATCCTCAAGATGTTTGAAGGGTTGGAAAGTTTGAATAACTTTGTGTATAGACTGTGTTATGCAATTACAGTCATTGTTAATGGGTTTTAAGGTGATCGGGTACTTTAATGGATTGAATTAAGTTCTACGAGTTTGTTTTTCTATAATGTAGGTTATCTTAGTAATTCTTGGGGTGTTATTTTATTTATTTCAATAGTTTTAGTTGTGTGTTTAAAATATTTCAAATTTAGCCCAGTCGCTGGTTTGTTTTGAGCATTGGTTGCAAATGGGGTCCTTGCTCCATTATCCACCGTGGCTTTGGCATGAACTCTTTGATTATGGAATTAGACTCCTTGTACATTGTGTAAATAGTAGGAGGGGCCCAGAAAATGAAGGAAACACTTTTTAAGGTGATGCCCTAGGTGAGCCACAGTGGCATGGCTAGGGATCACTAGAGATTGCAGAGCTAGCTAGAGGGATTAAAAGCATCCATAGCTTCAATTAGTGAATGTGGGAAGGTAAGTGATTCAAGGGAGGATCCCCAACCAAGAGTTGAAGTTGGAAGGAGTGTTTCTATTGGCCAAGAAATTTCATTTCTTGTGTGACATTAAAGGAGGCCTAAAGCCCTGAATTTTAAGCATGAAAGTAGGGAGGACTGTATGAACACTTCTGAGGGCTAAGACCTAGAAAATATCTTGTGTCTCTGTAAAGGTTTTTTGGATCCTAAGTATATTTGGCACTTGTTAAGACATTTTCCCAAGATAATGCAGAAAAGGTGACCCAATAGGGCTAATTTCTTGTAGCCCTATTTTGGAGGTAATTACATAGGTTTTTGAGTGACTAGTTCTACATCAGAGTGGTATTAGAGAAAGTTGAGAAACTTGGGAAGATTGGTTTATGTTAGAAGTGGAATTTTATAGTTCTACAAAGATGGTGACAAATGCAGAACTAGCCAAGGATATGGAGGAGCAAAAGGAGAAAAAAAGACTGCTTGAGGATACTTTGGAAGCAATGAGAGTAAAGATGGAAGAACTAGTAGATGCTACTAGGAAGAAAGAATATGAAGAAAAATCCAGTAGCAAGGGTAAGAAGAAGATTGAGGAAGAAGACTACATTCATGAAATTGACCCAATATTGAATCTGGAACCTTTCTTAAAGGCCATAAAAGCATTAAGTGGCAAAGCTTTGGAACAGATACCTTTATTTGGAGGAAAGATGGATATTGAGGCAGTTATGGACTGGATTGAAGCAATGGAGAATCACTTCGAATGTGAGGCGATAAGTGAAGCCAAAAGGGTTAAAGTGGCCAAGTCTAGACTCATAGGGTCAGATTTGACTTGGTGGAAATACCTTCAGGATGAGAGGCTAAGCATGGGAAAGCAACCAATAGAAAATTGGAATGATATGGTAACCAAATTGAAGGAGAGTTATCTTCTAGAGTACTATGAAATACAAATCCATAAGAAGAGAAAAAAATTGAAGAAGAAGACCTATATGTGGCCTCATATACTAAGGAATTCCAAAGATTGTTTTTAAGGTCTAAATTGCAGGAAGAAGAGCCAATCAAAGTGGCTAGGTACTTGGGTGGATTTAAGTGGAACATCCAAGAGGATATTAGCCTATGGACACCTACCATTATCCAAAATTGTCATGAATTGGCTATAAAGGTGGAAGAGAAGAATAATAATAAAGGGGATTCTGTTTTTAAGAAAAATAATAACAATAGAGACAGAGGCAGAGAACAGAGGGGTCAAAGAGGGGGATACCAAGGTAGGGGTAGTGAATAAAGATCCCAAGGAGAAAATGAATTAACAGAGTAGTAGGCTGAGAACAGTTCAAGAGGGGGCTATAATAGAGGCAGGGGTAACAATGGGGGTTCTAACAGAGGAAGAGGAGGTAGGAGTGGATCTTACTTTTCCACTATGAAGTGCTACTACTGTGGGTAACTAGGGCATCCAATTTTTAGATGTCCTTACAAACCTTCTGCAGAAAATAGTGACAAGAGGCTAACATATGCACATGAGGATACTTCTAGTGTCAAAACTTGAGAGATAGATCATATAAACTAAAATATGGGTGAGAAACTGATGTTTAGAAGTGTCTTAATAAGGAAACCAATCAAGGATGAGCCCAGACATATGAGGGCACTATTTAGAATCAGATGTAAGATCCTTGGTAAAGTATGTAAGGTGAATGTTGCTTTTGGATCCATAGAAAACATCATTTTAGAGGAGGCAGTAGTAAAGTTTAAACTAGCCAAAATACCCCTTTTGAACCCTTATAAGGTGACATGGCTCAACAAAGGTCAAAGTGTCTTGGTCAATGAGAAAACATGGGTAGAGTTCTCAATAGCAGAGTATAAAGAGAGATTGCTTTGTGACATCCTACCAATGGATTCTTATCATTTGCCTCTTGTAAGGCCTTGGAAATTTGATAATGGAGCAGTATATGATGGGAAAGAGAACTCCATTACATTCAAGAAAGGAGGAAAGACCTTCAAAATTCAATCTTTATTACAGGATGAGGAACCAAAGAATAAAACTCCTATTGTTATGTTATGCAGTGGTAAGGAGTTTGTGAATGACATAAAAGATGATAATGGAGAAGGTTATGCTATTGTGTTAAGACCTAAGGAAGAAGAAACACCAGTAAAGGAGCCACTACCAAAGGAAGTGCAAGAATTGCTTGAGAAATATAAGGATACTGTGAGTGATGGCACTCCTCCAACCCTACCACCTAAGAGGGTTATAAGTCATCAAATAGAATTTGTACCAAGGGCATCATTGCCCAATAAAGTAGCATACAAGTTGACTCCAGATCCAAACTTGGAGGTAGCAAGACAAGTACAAGAACTCTTGGATCAAGGCTTGATCAAGAAGAGCATTAGCCCATGTGCGGTCCCAGTTGTTTTAGCATCAAAGAAGGTGGGAAAGTGGAGATTATACAAAAATTCAAGGGCTATAAATAGGATCACAATAAGGTATAGATTCCCAATCCCAAGAATAGAGGATCTTATGGATTACCTGGGTGGGACAATGTACTTCACAAAGCTAGACTTTAAAAGTGGTTATCACCAAATCAAGGTGAAGGAAGGTGATGAATGGAAAATGACATTCAAGACCATAGATGGGTTATATGAATGGCTTGTGATGCCATTTGGCCTCTCTAATGCTCCGCGCACATTCATGAGGCTCATGAATGAGGTGCTCAAGGATTTCACTAGAAAGTTTATGGTAGTATATCTTAATGATATGCTGATTTTCAGTAAAACAAGAGAGGAACATATCAGACATGTTGAGGTAGTATTGAAAAGGTTACATGAGGAGAAGTTGGCCATTAACCTTGAGAAGTGTGAGTTCTTTAAACTAGAACTAGTTTACTTGGGCTTTGTAGTGTCCAAGGGGTCTTTGAAGATGGACAAAGACAAATTTGTTGCAATATTGAACTGGCCTCCACCTACCATAGCCACAAAGGTAAGGAGTTTTCATGGTCTTGCCTAATTTTATAGGAAGTTTATTAGGAATTTTAGTGGGATATGTGCACTTTTGATGGATACCATAAAGGGCGGGTCAAGATAAAGTTCATATGGACAGTAGAAGCACGGAATGCATTTGAGTTGTTGAAACAACAAGTGGCTACTCAACCAATCCTCCAATTACCAAGCTTTGAGAGGCTCTTCACCATTGAGTGTGATGCTAGTGGGTTAGCAGTAGGAGGGGTATTGAGTCAGGAAGGTAGGCCTATTTCCTTCTTTAGTGAGAAGTTGAATGAGGCTAAGAAGAAATATTCTTCTTATGATTTGGAACTATATGCCTTAGTCTAATCATTGAGAAAATGGAGGCACTATTTGTTGCCCAAGGAATCATTTGAAGTGGATGGAATACTTGCAGGCATTCACTTTTACTATCAAACACAAGAAGGGTCAACTCAACAAGGTGGCAGATTCTTTGAGAAGGATATTTTTAACAGTGCAAGAATGTTGGAAATATTCAGGACTAACAGAGTTACTGAGAGGGGAGGGGTGAATCAGTAACTCTTAAAACTTTTATTATATTTCTGCACTTGTATCTACTTAACCATTCATTCATCTGATCTACTGCAA
>MU223560.1:232628-260333 GCA_018584345.1 Thuja plicata | reverse complement strand
TGCTCGGTTTGAACTGTTTGATCTGTGATCTTTACTGAATGCTCGGTAACTGCTGTAGACTGAGTGATGAGCTCGGTAAGCACTTCAAAACCGAATAAGTTTTTTCACTAAGTGCATTCACTGATGCTAGTGGGTTAGCAGTAGGAGGGGTATTGAGTCAGGAAGGTAGGCCTATTTCTTTCTTTAGTGAGAAGTTGAATGAGGCTAAGAAGAAATATTCTTCTTATGATTTGGAACTATATGCCTTAGTCTAATCATTGAGAAAATGGAGGCACTATTTGTTGCCCAAGGAATCATTTGAAGTGGATGGAATACTTGCAGGCATTCACTTTTACTATCAAACACAAGAAGGGTCAACTCAACAAGGTGGCAGATTCTTTGAGAAGGATATTTTTAACAGTGCAAGAAGTCCACTTGAATAGCATTGGGATTGAAAGTTTCAAAGACCTATACAAAGCAGATGAGGATTTTGGTGAGGCCTATAAGGTATGTGTTGATTTTGAGAATCATTTTCATAGAAATTTTTGTGATTTTACTTTTCAAAATGGATTGTTGTTCAAGGTCAATTAGTTATGTTTACCCAAAGGGTCAATGAAGATGAACCTCATCCAAGATAAACATAATGGCTCTCTAAGTGGTCACTTTGGTAAGGACAAGACATTTGAATTGGTCCAAAGGTTCTACCATTGGCCAAAATTGTTGAAGGATGTCACCAAGTATGTGGAGCACTGTGTTGTTTGAATGAAGGAAAAAGGAGGAATGAGTAATGCAGGGTTGTATCAGCCTCTACCAGTCCCTAACAGGCCATGAGAGTGTGTAAGTATGGATTTTATTGTGGGATTACCCAAAACTAAACATGGGTATGATAGCATTTATGTAGTTGTTGATAGATTTAGTAAAATAGGGAATTTCATCCCATGTAGAACTAATAATGATGCTAGCCACATAGCTTATTAGTTTTTTAAAGAGATTGTAAGGACTGATGGCCTTCCTTTGAGTATAGTCTGTGATAGAGATGTGAAATTTATGAGTCATTTTTGGAGAACTTTGTGGACAAGGCTATGTACTAACCTATCTTTTGGTTCATCTTACCACCCTCAGATTGATGGTCAAATTGAGGTGGTAAATAGGGTGTTGGTTAACCTACTAAGGTGCCTAACTAAGGAGTATGGGTAGACTTGGGACATGGTCATCCATCAAGCATAATATGCTTACAATTATAGCAAGAATATAATGACTGGTAAAAGCCCTTTTGAGGTTGTTTATGGCATGCACCCTAGGGGTGTTTGTGAACTTAGGGATCTTGGTGGGATGGAGTATAGAAGTGGCCAAGAAGAAGACTTCACCCATACCATGAAGGAGATACAAGACCAAGTGAAAAGGCAGATCCAAGATAGTCAACAAAAGTTGAAGGCTAAGGTTGATTAAATGAGGAAGGATGTTTAGTTTACAGTCGGGGACTTTGTCATGGTCCACTTGAACAAATAAATTCTTTAGAAGGGTGTATCTACCAAAATTTAGATGAATAGGGTGGGACCTTGCAAGATCTTGGAAAAATATGGAGCTAATGCATATAAGGTGGACTTACCATCAGGTTTGAGTATCTCTCCAGTCTTTAATGTACAAGACTTGGTTCAGTTCAGAGGGAACATATATAAGGTCACTCCAAATAGCTAGGGGGTCAGTGATGATGTGGGGGTTGTTGTCTTACCTCACAAACTTCAGTTGGTGCTTGATAAAGTGCTAGACTCTCAGGTCAAGAAACTATTAGACACAAAGTTTACATGCAACACTTAATTTAGTGGAAGGATACACCAGAGTTAGAGGCTTCTTGGATTGCTAAGGTAGACTTCAAAAAGGTGGGCATTTTAGAGGATCTCTTGTCCAGAGGAGTGACATAGCTCTTCCTTTCAGGGGGAGTATGGTGTAGGAGCACCTAGGTAGGCTAGTGTAGAAATTTGACCTAGGGTTTTCCTTCTTATATGTTTTGGCTTGTAGTGGTTCTAGCTAGACCACTAGTTGAATAAAGGGACCAAGAGTCCTAATGTGTGGATGTTTGTAGGAGGATAGGTCTTGATAGGTCCTTGGTGACCCTTAGGTCCATTTTACGTCCAATTAGGTGTTTTTGGTTTTTTATGGGAAGATGAGTCAAGGAAAGGAATATCAGTCCTATTTGATTTTATTTCATCATATTAGGTGGTTTGGACACGTATTCACATAACTAGATGAAGTTTGGAGACCAAACTCAAAAGTTGCAAAAAGTTGTCAATGTTGTCATTAACAACATTGACAACTTTTATGATAAGTTTGCATCTTCGGTGAAATCAGTTGGGTAACTGTCTAAAAATTTTGAATTTATGTTTGGATCAACTATATATGACCATCCTTAAGATGTGTGAATGGTTGGAAATTTTGAATAACTTTGTGTACGGAGTGTGCTATGCAATTACAGTGACTGTTAATGGTTTTTAAGGTGATCGGGTACTTTAATGGATTGAATCCAGTTCTGTGAGTTTTTTTTGGTGCAATTTAGGTTATTTTAGTTCTTCTTGTGGTTTTATTTTATTTATTTCAATAGTTTTAGTTGTGTGTTTAAAATCTTTCAAATTTAGCCCAGTCGCTGGTTTGTTTTGAGCATTGGTTGCAAATGGGGTCCTAACTCCATTCTCCACCATGGCTTTGGCATGGCCTCTTGGATTATGGAAGTATAATCCTTTTACATTGTGTACATAGTAGGAGGGTCCTTGAAAATGAAGGAAACCATTTTTAAGGTGATGCCCTAGGCGAGCCACAGCGGCATGACTAGGGATCACGAGATTGTAGAGCTAGCTAGAGGGATTGAAAGAATCCATAGCTTCAATAAATGAATTTTTGAAGGTAAGTGAGTCAAGGGAGAACCCCCAACCAAGAGGATAATTTGGAAGGAGTTATTTTGTTGGCCAAGAAAGTTCATTTCTTGTGCACATAGTAAAGGAGGCCTAAAACCCTGAATTTTAGGCATGAAAGTAGGGAGGACTGTACGGACACTTCTGAGGGATAATACCTAGAAAATATCTAGTTTCTCTATAAAGGGTATCTAGATCCTAAGTCTATTTGGCACTTGTTAAGACATTTTCCCAAGATAATACAGAAAAGGTGACCAAATAGGGCTAATTGCTTGTAACCCTATTTTGGAGGTAATTGCATAGGTTCTTGGAGCTTGTTTAGGTTTTTGATTGAAAGTGAGTATGCAGAGGTTGAAATTGGTCCTATTGAAATATTTGAATACTTCCTTTCCAATTTGGTAATTTTTGGAATCCATTTGGAGCAGATTGTACAAATGGAGCAAGAAAGGCCAATTTGGGTCTAGAATAAGGTTTGCAAAGATTTGAGTCCTACTTTGTTGGTGTTCACTAGTTGAAGGAATTAGGATCTTGTGATAAGATACCTAAGGAGCCTAGGGTTAGTAAAAGAACCCTATTAGGTCAGTGAGTGACCTAGGAGACCCTAGAAGATGTCTAGAAGGAGAAAGACTAGTGCTACATCACTACACCATCTCCGAAGTGTTCAGTTCCAACGAATATGAAGAACATATTACACATAAAAAACCCAACCCAAAGATTACAAAGGACACGCATCAAAATAGGATCAAACCAATCAGCCAAATTTTCCATCAAACAAAGAACTCTCACCGAAACCTATTGGTGACAACTTCAATCGAAACATACAACCTATCGATGTTCATCAAGCGATATGCCAAACTAGTCAATTACATAACAATTGATACATTGAGTGGACATAATAAGGATATGTTGACATCAATGAAAACATCATAGATTACATCAACCTCACATTCTAACAATCTCTCCCTTTGGCATTGATGGCAACATTTCATCAATAACAAAGCTCAAAAGTACACTTCAATGTTTCTCCAAATTTCTCCCCCTTTCACAACAATAATAAAGGGCACAAACAACTCCCCTTTCTAACATACTCTTCTCCTCCTACGAGGAATCCATCAAGCACTAATCTAGAAAGATATAAAAACAAAGCACTAAACCAATGTACACACACTGGTGCATCTAATGATCACCAAGAAGGGGAAATATGGCCAACTTCCCCTTGACATACTCAAAAGCATCCCTGCACAAATTTCTGGTAAATATATCTGCAATATGTTCCTTTGTGGGTACATAATCAAACTTAACTAAACCTTCTTCAACTTTCTCTCGAATAAAGTGATATCTTATGTCAATATATTTTGTTTTACAATGCATTACTAGATTCTTTGACAAACTTATAGCACTAGTATTATCACACATTATAGGAATTGGTTCAACAAAACTAAATCCAATATCCTTCAATTTTTTCTTCATTCATAATACCTGATTATAACTTGAGGATGTTGTAGAATATTCTAATTCAACAGTAGATAGCGTTATAGAATCCTACTTCTTGCTTGACAAAGCAACCAACTAGGAGCCAAGAAAGAATGATCCACCACTGGTACTTCTCCTATTTTATACACAAACTGTACAATCTACATTTGTATATGTCATCAATAAGAAATATGATTCTATCGGAGACCATAATCCCATATCTTTTGTTCCTTTCAAGTATCTAAAAATCCTCTTTACTACCATAACATGTGACTCTTTTGGTTCTTGCTAAATCTGGTTGCCAAGCATACGTTATACATGATATCTGGTCTTGTAGCTATCAAGTATAACAATCCTCCAATCATTAATATTTATTTAGTTATATCTTCTTTGAGTGAATCATCCTCCTTAGTTAACTTATAGTTGGTAGTGATGGGAGTAGATACAGGTTTTGAATCTTCTGAGCCAAACTTCTTCAATAACTCCTTCACATACTTTGATTGAGAAATGAAAATACCTTTTTCATTTTTATTTAATTTCAATCCAAGAAAGAAATTCATTTCACCAATCATGGACATTCCAAATTCCTACTACATTTCTTTAACTTCTTGCATAGATCATCTAATTTCCTCCAAAGATGATATCCTCAACATACACAACAACAATCTAAATTTTGTCTGAAATTATTTTGAAGTATATATTGTTGTCAACACAACCTTTCTTCAATCCTTGAGTGATTAGATATTTATCCAATTTTTCATACCAAGCCCTAGGTGCCTAATTCATTTCATACAATGTCTTTTTACACCTACAAACTACATCTGCATCTATTTCTGATTTGAATCCTTTTGGTTGCTCAATGTATACCTCTTCCTTTAGCTCTCCATTTAGGAATGCATAACTGACATCCATCAGATAAAACTTGAACCTTTTGAATGCTAGAAATGCTAAGAACATCCTAATAGCCTCCATTCGAGAAACATGGGCATAAGTCTCTTCAAATTTGATGCCTTCAATTTGTGATTAACCTTTGCATACTAATCTCTCCTTATTCCTAACAAATTTTCCATTCTCATCTAGCTTATTTAGGTAAACCCATTATGTGAGTATCATATTCTTGTCTATCATTCTGAGCACCATTTCCTAGGTCTAATTATTTTCTATTTTACCAAGTTCTCCCTTCATTGCATTAATCCAACTCTGACCACTACAATCTTATGTTACAGACTTAGGTTCAATTTCTCATAGTAAACATAACAAATCATGATATTGAGATGCTTTACTATTGGTAAAAACTCCTCTATTATTATCTCCAATGATCTGATTATCTGAATGATTCTTCTACATATACCTTAGTTTCTTAGTTGTAGATGTCGGTTCCAGTTGAGAATCTTCTTCTTCTTTCTTTTCTTCTTTTATTTTGTCGTATGTATTATATTGATACAAAATGTGTCACTCAGGGGCCTTCTAAAATTCTTCATCAACATTCACATTCTCACTTTCCAAAATTTTGTTTAGCCTCTTGTTGTAGCATCGACACACTTTTCTTGTTGTATAATAACCCAATAATATTTCTTGATTCGTTCTGCTATCAAATATTCCAATATTACCTTCATCTTTATGAATGTAGTACTTGAAGTCAAATATTTTGAAGTACTTAATTGTAGGTTCTCTCCCATGCCATAATTCATATGAATTATTTCCATATTTCCTCTGGTATATAACTTTGTTAAGTGTATACACAATAGTATGTGCTACTTCTCTCCAATAGATTTATGGTAGACTCGCCTCCTTCAACATAGTTCTTGTTACATCATGAATTGTCTGATTCATTCTTTCCATAATACCATTCTATTGGGGTGTTCTTACTGTTGAAAATTGTCTCTTGATACCATTCTTTTTCACAAAAACTTTCAAAAACATCCAATGTAAACTTTCCTCCTTTGTCAAATCTTAAAAACTTAATCTTTCTGCCACACTTAATCTTAGCTCTAGCCTTAAATATCTTGAACTTATAAAATACCCCAAATTTATCTCTAAGAAAATAAACCCTTTTCATCCTTGAATAGTCATCAATAAAAATTATAAAATAAATTTCACCTTGTATCCTCCTTATTCTGGTAGGACCATAGAGGTCGGTGTGCACAATCTCTAATACACTGGTAGATGAATAGTCTTTTGTCTTGAATTATTCTCTTCTTTGCTTCCTATCTTAACAACTCTTCCAGATAATGGTTTCTGGTTTATTTAGCCTGGGTAGATATCTCACCACATGAGATCAACTTATTTTCACCAAATTGTCAAATTTTATATGATACATCCTCTGATACCAAAGCCAAATGTCATTTGTTTGAGATAGTAAGAAACATCCTTTTGATGCTCCTTCTAGCTGCTACATATTCCTTCCACTTCTTTTCTTTATTGCAATTAGATCTCCTAATTTCACAGCTTCATTTTTTAAAATGACATAATATCTATTTTCACACATCTTCCCAACACACAAAATTTTTTGATCCAAACCCTTCACATAGTAGCATTGTCAGTGTTATTCTTTCCATCAAAAGTAATAAAGCCTTTACCAATAATATAATTTTCTTTGTCATCACCAAATCTAATAGGACCAACATCATACTTGCTAAGTGATACAAATTTAATTTTATCTCTGGTCATATGATGAGACAACCACTATTAATCAACCATTCATTTTTAGTTATTCTAACATACAAAGTAGTTTCATCATTATTATCAACTTCGGCACAAATGTTAGTAATATGAATCTCTGATTTCTGATCCTGTTCAACATAAAACAAACAATATTTTGTCTTTGATTCATCATTTGAGATACTAGCATCTTCATTCACATAGTAATATTTCTTATTTAACTTCTTAAACTTCTGTCTAGGACCTTTCTTTGGACACCTAGTTTCCATATGACCAATTTTACCACATCTATAACATTTTAGAGATAACATGCCTTTATATTTTTCAATTCCTTTCTTCAATCTCTTTGCAAACGTTCTTCAAATTCCTCCCCATCATCACCATCTAAATCGTCATCTGATTTTTTTTCTTTCAATGTCATTTCAGATCTTCTCTTGTCTCTTCCAAACTTTCTTAGCTCAAATATTGTCAGGGTACCAAACAATTGTTCTTTCGTAAACTTATTTGGATCATACACCTCTTAAATTACTTAGATCTTATCACTATAGCTATTCAGTAATGTCATCAATATATTCTCCATAAAGTCTTCATTGGTAATAGTTCCTCCTCGACCTTATTCACTGCATTTTCAACCCTCTGAAAATAGCTCTTGATATCTTCTCCATCTTCTATTCTCATATTCTCATATTAATGTCTTTTAGCTGTTAGTTTCTTAGATAACTTAACTCTGTTATATCCCTCATAGATCTCTTTCAATGTTTCCAAAACTTCATATGAAGTTTTCAAAGACATAACAATTGTTAATTCAGTCTTTGGTAAAGCACTAGTAATAGCATACCTTGTCTTTTCATTTTCCTCATATGCCTGGATTTCATCCTGAGTAGTAAGCCCATTCTTAGGAAATGCATAATTGGTCTTGACATGCTTCCAGGTCTTGTAACCAACCAATTCCAAGTATCAT
Source organism: Thuja plicata (assembly GCA_018584345.1). Lineage (NCBI taxonomy): Eukaryota > Viridiplantae > Streptophyta > Pinopsida > Cupressales > Cupressaceae > Thuja > Thuja plicata. The sequence goes on along the minus strand of MU223560.1, from coordinate 252,353 downwards.
TTCATCTCATATTTCCATGAAGTATAATATGACCCATCAAACAAAGGGATGTTAATTTGTGTGACATTGGATCTGCCTCAACCGTTCAAGCTCCTTCACAGAGGAACCAAGCTCTGAATCCAATTCCTTAATTGGCTGAATAAATAAGAGGGGGTGAATCAGTTATTCTCACACAACTTATAAAATTTATTTTCTATCACTTAACTCACAATCAATACTATTCATAACTTTGGATATATCAGTTAAGAACATCAAACCTCAAACTAAATATAATTATTAAGATTACAGAAACACAAACAAAGAGAAAACCATTTTTTTACATGGAAACCCAAGATGGGGTCGTCAACCAAAAACGAAATGTAAACCAAAAAGTTTTGAAGAGCTCATCCAATTGTACTAATCATGTTCCAAAGAAATTGATGCACCGACTGAAAAAGGAAAATCATGGGCCAAAAATCACCATGTCAGATATGATTGAAGCACCTTTCCAAGTACCATGCATGAGGGCCTCACACATCTACCAATATGGTAAGTTTTGGCCAAGATTTCTTTAAATTCTTCAAGAGCCCACAACTATCTATTTGTGATTTCCAAACTTAGTAAGTGTGTCCTCATCATAGGCATTGAAATGTCCAAGGTACAAATGGCACAGATTCCCCAACCATCTCACTTTGTTAAAATGGATCCATTTAGATAATTTACATTGAGTTTCAGGTACTCAATAGAGCTCAAATTTCCATATACAATAGGAATGGAACCAGTGAAGTAAATTCTCCCAAGGTGTAGATGTTGAAGCTTTTGCAAATCTACAACTTATATGAGTAGAAAACTAAATAATTTATTATTGTAAGCATCAATTTCACCTTTGCATTTGTTGAAAAAGGCCACGGTCATACGATTGAAAACATATCTTTGATGAGTAGGTGAATTTCCTGACTGAATCCCAAATATGTCAAATAGATCTATCAGTCATAACAATAGGTAGACCACAAAATATGGACAAATAATTTAAGGTCATTGAAAATAAAGAGATTAATTGGCCCAAGTAACATGTGGAAAACTCTTTGTTTGTAGGAAATATTGACTCTCCACATAGGTTTCGAGTCAAAGAATCAACCAACCGGGTCATTAAGGAGAGACACCAATAAGGGAAAGAATGTCTATAGAAAGGATAGTAATGCCACCAATTAGATTTGCAATCATTCATCAAAAGAACCTCAAAGCCACATGATCTATATAGTTGCAAATAAGGGTTTGACCCATCAATAGGTACATTGAAACAACAAAATGCAACCTAGCCATTAATCAAAACATATATCAAAAACAAAAATGTGCATACAAAGAAATGACCTTATTATAGGAGAAAATTATATCCAATAAACAATGGTAAAGTAGAGGACATAAAATTAGAGACCCACAAATTGAAGAAATATATGAAAAACTCTCAAGAAGAACTAGAAGAAGTTGCAAGAATGTTTTCTTGGATACCATGTTCGAATAGGTCATCCTATACTGAGGAGTTAGTATATAGATATCCTCTATAATAAAGATATATTCAACTCATGAAACTATATTGAAATGAGGTGAGTACAAAGGTACAATAGGTTCTTCTTAAATAGGCAAGAGCAGTTAATAAGAATGGACAACGTTGGTCTCAACTTGGAAGAAGTAGAGTTCTGAAAAAACTTGACAATATCCTCTTGGATGAGTTAGATTCCTAATAAGACTCAATAATATCCATCTACCTAATAAATGTATTGACCTAAGTAATCTAAAGTAAAGAGTAAACTGGTAAAATAGTATTTACTCCAACACTAATTCATTAAACTAGAAACTAATTAGCTGATTATTGCTATTCTAGTTCCTCCCTTGAGGTTAATTAATAAAATTAACTCAAAAAAAAATTCTTAATTAATAAACATTGAAAAGGAAGAGGAGAAGAGAAAGGGGTTCAATTGGTGATGGAGATAGAGAGGGGGCAAATGATTTAGATGACAATGAGGAAGGTACTCTATCATTTATCGGATTGCTTGTGTGCATTTAGAAGATGGTTATATCCTTTTATGGGTTTGTTTTAATTAAGGTCATTTCCATTCGGTTGTTTGTTTTATTTTTTCTGGGCACAAAATCCCCTATTCCTTCAATTTCTAGTTTGTCTTTTGGCAAGGGAATGTTCAAATTTTACTTTGGAGTCATGCTTTTACTATTGGTACTTTTCTTTGCCTTGGTTTTTCATCACCTTTGGGTCACCTAAGGTGTTCATTTATGGTGTAGAATATATTTTAGTGGAAAAGGTTATTCTTCTTATGCCCTTTCTTTTAGTTTCAGTGAGCTAGGGCCCCAATTGAGGTGAGAGGTGAGATTTGAGGGTCTCTTCCATTGATTTTTTTTATTCGTTTCTTTGTATAGGTTTTTGTGGGGGTTGAGATCTTGGCTCTTTATTTTTTGATCTTTTCTTAATGGTATTATAGGTTTAGAAGGTCCTTGGCTATGTTTCTTATGGTATCTCCCCTTGTAGGGATCTCCTTTTTCTCTATTTGTGCCTCTATAAAAACAAATTGTGTCTATTGTGGTGTCCCTAACTTTGGGTCTTGTAGATTTGGAGCTCTTGGTACCCAATCTTTCTCTTTTCATTTTTTATTTTAGAACAAACACATTTTGAAGGGACCTAAAATCATTTTTTTTTTGAAGTATCTAAAGATAGGCATTAAACTAGGAACCCACAAAACATAAATTTTCCCCGAATGATAAGAGATAGAGAACTGGTAGAAACCAGATAGAAAACCCTAACTAAGGATCAACAAAAGCATAGAAGAAGGAAAAAAATAAAAGATTATGAACTAGAACTGATTGAATGTTTGAAGATGAAAAAGTTGATGATTACCAAGCTACAGAGAGTAAATGCAAGACATTAAATAAGTTAAAGTATTGTATTGTCATTGATATCAACTTGATATGGTATGATTGCTCATACACATATTGTCACAACACTTGAAGATCTATAGAGACAAAGTTTTTGTTGTCGGTAATCATATACATTGAGTGACAGTAAACCCCGACGGATAGTGAACCACGAGCATAGAATTTCACATTATTAACCAATGGACAATGTTACCTAAGAAAGTGATACCTGAGAAAGCATTACCAAGTTAACTGCATTTTTTACTGAATAGAACTGAAGTTGATGCCCGAGCTATCTATAGTAGTCACCGAGCACAACTAAAGTGTTGACCGATGGGAATTGAAGTTAGGAAACGAAAAAACAACTTAGCTGGCACAACTATATTTAGAGTTAACTAATTGTTTACTTTATTTCTTTCAATCAGTTAAAATCTAAGGATAAAAAGGAGATTTAAAGAATGTTTTATTCCAAAAAACAAGGAGAGATTTACTGAATAAAACTAAAGCAAGCATGGTGATCTTTACAGATAAACAAGTGATCAAAGAAGGAAACAAGAAAGATAGAAGAATGATGAAATCATGTCTATATAAAGAGACAATTAATTCATTATGAAAAAAAGGGGAATGCTGAAAATAATTCTAGTGAATATAGAATTCTTCATGCAAATCTCATCATATAGGCTAGAGGAACAAACCCAAGAATTCTCCACACACCGAGCAACAGAGAAGTGATAACATTCATCAAGCACAAATAAGTGGATCAAAGGAATTGAAGGGAACATTGATCATAAGAGCTATTAAGGACTCAAAATAGATCTGAAAATATGCAATTCAAAGTTGTATTTATGAACACATTATTTATTGTTTTAGTTTAACCATTGATTCAGAAAATATCCTAACTGAGTGGGATTTAACCATCCTTAATATATTGAGATACATCCTAAGGAGTATCAAAAGTGTTTCATGTTGACAACATAGTGGATGCTAGGTCAAGTGATAAACTGTTAGTTTTAAATCCTCTAACAAGGTCACTCTTAATAGTGTGTTTGTAACCTTTAACAAGGTTGGCTCTTCACCGAGCTCACTTCAGAAGAGTGAGAATTTTGGTTTATCGGTCCCAAGTGGTTTTTCCCTTAATAGGGTTTCCACGTTAAAAATCCATGTGTCAAATGTGTATATGGTTAATTTCTTTGATTTTTCTTTACACATTACTAAAACAGGATTGATTAGTAAACACCAGGTTATTTACTACTATTTGGTAAAGCTTAATAGAAGGATAAATAGTATAATCACCGAGTAGTATATATATGTTAGATTCACACAAGTCATACATCTTGTAGGACTGAAGATAATTAGAGGTATTATATTCATGATATAAAGTTTTGGTTGAATTATTGGATTAATTTTTGAGGCCACTAATTCACCCCCCCTAGTAATTCTAGCAATTGGTATCACAACTTGTGTGCTTAGAAGAGAGTTTAAAGACTCAAGCTAGATATCACAAGATGAGAAAAAGGGATGTACCTAAGTTGAACAAGGACAAATTTGCATCATGGAAAAGTAGGATAAGACTCCACCTATTAGGTATTAGAAATGGTGTCACACAGTACTTGGATACTAGATTTTTTTTACCTAATGGATCTCTGATAGTTGATCAATTGAGAGAGAAACATGAACATAATTCTATGATGATAGAACTTGCTTCCTCACTCTCTGATGCTAAATTTGAAGATGTCAAATCTTGCACCACTGCAAAGAAAATGTGGGACAAACTCAAGCTAGTACATCAAGGAGATAAAAATGTGCTAAGGGCTAAAGCTGAAAGCCTAAGAGGAAAGTTTGATGAACTAAGAATGAAAGAAGGAGAAAAAATAACTCAATACAGCTGTAGAATCAAAGAGGTTGTTAATTCTATCCGAGGAGTAGGAGGTTCACTTTAAGAAGAGACAGTGGTAAGTAAAATTCTCAAAACCTTACTGTTTGTTTATGATATTAGAGTATCTTCCATATAAGAAATGAGAGTAGTAGAAAATAACAATGTTACTCTAGATAGTTTGATTGGTAGACTTATTTAATTTGAGATGAATAACTTTAACAATAGTGTCTTACCAGCTATTGAGACTGCATTCAAATTTTCTCTAAAAATATTTAAATCAAGTCATAAACACACTATGAGAAATGACAGTGAAAGTGATAGTGATGAACAAGAACTTGATGAAATTGAAGCACAAATGGCTAGAAGATTATAGAGAGGCAAACGTAGATACAAAAGTAAATTACCATTGGTATGTTTTAATTGTAAAGAGATTGGACACTTTGTTGCTAGATGTCTTAACAAGAGAAAATATGAAAGAAACAATGAAAGATCTTATGAGAAGAATTTTGACAAAAGCGATGACAGAGATTACCGAAGCAACTAATAATCTGACAGAAGATATAACCAAGACTATAAGGACAAAGAAATGAAGGCTTGTTACCTGGCTGAGAACAAAGCTGAAAATACTTACATTGAATCCAAATAAGATATTGAGGTAGTATTTGTTTTTATGAAAGATGATTTAGATGAAAAGGAAAGGTATGTTGAGACTGCACTCATATCTAAGGTTAGTAAAAATAATGTATGTATTATTGATAGTGGATGTACTCACCACATGAGTGGAGATGAGGAAAATTTTTAAAATTTTGAATATTATAATGGTGGATCAGTAAGAATGGGTAATGACTCACCTTGTCTAGTTGAAGGTAAAGGAACAATCATGTTGAATAATCTGATCAGATGTGAAAATGCATATTGGGTGAAAGGACTTAACTATAATATATTGAGTGTTTCACAGCTGAATAACACAGGACACTGAGTTGCATTTGAGAACAAAAAGGCAAAGATCTACAATGAAACATGAAGGTTAATCGGTACTAGTGATAAAAAAAAAGGTAACCTATTCTATCTTGATAAGATTGAGACCACTTGTTTATTAGCTAAAAATAAAGATATATGGTTGTGGCATAAAAGGTTATGTCATGTGAATTTTAACAACATGGTTAGGATAAGAAATAAGAGGAAAGTAAGAGGCTTACCGAGCATGTCAAAACCTGACCATGTCATGTGTAAGAATTCTCAAAAGGGTAAAATGAGAAAGCCTAGTTTCAAGGGAAAAGCCTACACATCTAATATTATTTTAGAATTAGTCCATACTTACTTATGGGGACCAATGAGAAAAATGAGCTATTATTATGATAGATAATTCATTCTCTTTGTTTATTATTACTCTAGAATGATGACTGTTATCTTCTTAAAAGAGAAATCAGAAGCAATCAATATGTTTAAATGGTATAAAGCTATAGTTGAAAAAAAAGTGGAAAGGAATTAAAATGCTTAATGTTAGATAGAGGATGATAATTTATTTCTGATGAATTCACTAACTTTTGTAATGAGCATGGAATTAAAAGACAAGTTTATGCACCAAGAACACCACAATAAAATGGGATTGCTGAAAGAAGGAATAGATCAATTGTTGATTGTGCCAGAACACTGATGATTGAGAAAGCCATCACACAAACATTCTGGAGAGAAGCTGTCAGTATTGTTGTCTATACATTAAACTAAGTTCATTGAAGAAAGACACTAATAAGACACCCTATGAGCTATGGTATGGATACACACCTAATGTAAGTTACTTTAGAATTTTTGGAAGTCGATGTTATATATTGAAAGATGGTAAAATTGGAAAGCTTGACTCAAAAGGTGATGAAGGAATATTTCTAGGTTATTGTACCAAAAGCGAAGCTTATAAATGTATTAACAAATCCTTTAACAAAATAACTTAAAGTGCAAATGTTAGAGTGGATGAGTTTGATGGGAAAAATGATGAGGAAAGAAAAAAAGAACCGAAATATTACAACAGGTTTGTCTATAGTGAAGAACTTGACACTCTACTTGAGCAAAAGTGTATTGCTATTGAGCGTCAGAACAATGAACCCAAGCAACAAGCTGCACACATTGAAAATAAAGAAAATGCTCACAATGATGAACCAAGCGATGAAGATAAAAATGAAGGTCAAGATGATGATCAGAATGATGTACATATATTTGAGCCTTTACTTTCCAAGTATGTCAGAAGACACCATCCACATAACCAGATCATAGGAGACCAAAGAGCTAGAATGAGAACAAGAAATAAGTCATTGAATGCTAGATGTTTGATTTGTGATTTTGAGCCTAAATCTGTTAATACTACACTTGAGAATCAGGAATGGATTACTGCAATGAATGAAGATATTGAACAGATTGAGAAGAACAAGACATGGACATTAGTACCTAGACCAAGTGACAATAATGTCATTGGTACCAAATGGATACTCAGAAACAAACTGAATGAGAATGGAGAAGTCACAAGGAACAAAGCAAGATTAGCATGCAAAGAGTATGAAAAAGAGGAAGGTATTGACTATGGAGAAACCTTTGCACATGTTTCTAGACTAGAAGGAGTAAGATTTCTACTTTCTTATACTGCATTCAAAGGATTCAAAGTATACCAAATGGATGTCAAATCTGCATTTCTGATTGGAATCCTAGAAGAAGAGGTATACATTGAACAACCAGAAGGGTTTTTTGATCCTAACAAGAGGAACATGTTATGTAGACTACACAAATCCTTGTGTGGATTGAAACAAGCACTAAGAGCATAGTATGAAATACTTCACTCTTATCTCTTAAGTATCGGATTTGTAAGAACAAGTGAAAACAATAATCTATATTTAAAAGAAGATACTGATGATAACATTTTGATTACTAAAATATTTGTTAATGAAATCATATTTGGAGGTAATGATATGTTATGAAAATCATTTTCTAATGAAATGAGAAAAGAGTTTGAGATGTCAATGTTTGGGGAGATCAAATTCTTTCTTGGTCTACAAACTCTTCAACAGGATGAAGGCATATACATCACACAATCCAAATGCATCAAGGAAATTATGAAGCTATTCAAAATGGAGGACTCCAAGCCAATTGGAACACCTATGTAAACTAGATGCAAACTGACAAAGGAAGAAAAGTCAGCAGAGGTAAATCAAACCTTATATAGATCTATGATTGACAAGCTAATCTATGTTTTACATACTAGACCAGATATAAAACATGCAGTTGGAATAGTTGCAAGATTCTCTACTAATCCTAAGGAATCACACATGACTGATGTCAAAATAATTATGAGATATCTAAAGAATACTGAGAACTATGGTCTGTGGTATAAAAAGGAAGGAAAATTTGAGCTTCAACTCTATACAGATGTTGATTGGGTTGAAAACATAGATCATAGAAAGAGAACAATAGGAGGAGCATTCTTTATGAGTGACAAACTTGTCACATGGATAAGAAAAAAGAAAGGATGCATCTCACAATCCATTGAAGAAGAAGAATATGTGGTTGTTGCTGCAAATTTCTCTAACATTGCCTAGATCAAGCAATTACTAGAAGGTATGAATATGAAAATTCTTGAGCCAGTTATTATCTATTGTGATAATACAAGTGCTATCAAGATTTCAAAGAACCTTGTCATGCATGTTAAGACAAAGCATATTTCTATCAAGTATTATTACTTAAGAGAACAAGTACAAGAGAAAGAGGTGATACTGGAATATGTGCAATCCAAAGAAAAATTAGCATGCATATTCAAAAATCCATTTCCAAAAGATACATTTGAGTACCTAAGAAATAGACTAGTGGTCCAACCCTTTTCTACTGGTCACTAAACTGACTAAGAGGCTGCATCAGCCTACACAAAATTAGAATATCACTCATGCTGATGCAAGCTAGGATATGGACTGCAAGGATATATCAGTACACATAAAGGTACTTATATGCATTGAATACCAGATTTATTGTATTGCTGGTGGAGAGGAAATTCAAGGAATATATTAGAAAGAGAAGTATTATATGTTTGGAATTGCTATCTAAGGGACAGATGAACTAAATGAATATATCCATATGATATATCTATCAGATCATCCAAAGGGAGAGAAAAGAAATATCCATCAGGGAGAAGAATAGTCAAAGGGAGAGCAAAAATAAAAAAAATAAAATTCTACAAAGGGAGAGAAATATTCAAAGAAGAACAGAAGAAAAAGATAGAACTGCTACATCTATCCAGTGAAGGGAATGAAGAAGAAGAGTACTCTGCAAGAATCAAATCTAAGCTACAAGAGCTTAATGAGAGTCAGATATTTTTATTGGTTTTAGAAAAAATAGTTTGGGAGAGATTGATGAACTACAACTGATATATTTCATATTGTATTGGTAGTATGTTGCCATCAATGCCAAAGGGAGAGATTGATGAACTATAACTGATTGAATGTTTGAAGATGAAAAAGTTGATGATCATCGAGCTAGAGAGATTAAATGCAAGACATTAAATCACTTAAAGTATTTTATTGTCATTGATGGCAACTTGATATGGTATGATTACTCATACACATTTTGTCACAACACTTAATGATCTAAAGAGACAAAGTATTTTTTGTCAGTAATCATATACACCGAGTGACAGTAAACCCCGATGGACAGTGAAACTCGAGCATAAAAGTTCACACTATTAACCAACAGATAGTGTTACCCGAGCAAGTGATACCCGAGCAAGCATTACCAAGCTAACTATAGTTTTCACTGAGTTGAACTAAATTTGATGCCTGAGCTATTTGCAGTAGTCACCGATTAGAACTAATGTGTTGACCGACGGGAACTAAAGTTAGGAAATGAAAAAACACTTAGTTGGCAGAGCTATATTTATAGTTAACTAATTTTTTACTTTGTTTCTTTTTATAAGTTAATAGCTAAAGATAAAAAGGATATTTAAAGCATGTTTTATTCCAGAAAACAAGGAGAGGTTTATGGAATAAAACTAATGCAAGCATAGCGAGATTTACAAATCAAGAAGTGATCAACAAAGAAAATAGGAAAGACAGAAGAATGGTGAAATCATGTATATATAAAGACAAGTAATTAATTATGAAAAAAGAGGAATTCTGAATATAATTATGGTGAAGATAGAAGTCTTCTTGTAGATCTGATCATATAGGCTAGAAGAACAGAGTCAAGAATTCTGCAAACACTGAGCAATAGAGAAGAAACAACATTCACCAAGCTGAAAGAAGTGGAGAAAAGTAATTGAAGGTAACATTGACCAGAAGAGGTATTATGGACATACAATAGATCTTAAAATCTACAATTCAAAGTTTTTTTTATGATTAGATCATTTATTGTTTCAGTTTAACCATTGATTTAGAAACTCTCTTAATCGAGTTGGATTTAACCATCCTTAATATATTGAGATATATCCCAAGGAGTATCAAGAGGTTTTCATGTTGACAACATAGTGAATTCTAGGTCAATTGATAAACTATTACTTTTAAATCCTCTAACAGGGCCGCACTTAACAGTATGTTTGTAACCTTTAACAGGGTTGGCTCTTCACCGAGCTCACTTCAGAAGAGTGAAAATTTTGGGTTACTAGACCTAAGTGGTTTTTCCCTTAATAGGATTTCCATGTTAAAAATCCATTTTTCAAATATGTATATGGTTCATTTCTTTGATGTTTTTCTTTACACATTACTAAAACAGGATTGAACGGTAAACACTATGTTATTTACTTCTATTCGTTAAATCTTAAGAAAAGGATAAATAGTATAATCATCGAGTAGTATATATATATGTTAGATTCTTACAAGGCATACATATTTTAGGACTAAAGATAACTAGAGGTATTATATTCATGATATAAATTTTTGGTTGAATTATTGGATTAATTTTTGAGGCCACTAATTCACTCCCCCCCCCTCTCATTTATTCTAACAAAAGACCTTAAATCAAATTATTCAAGTCCTCTATAGATTTAGCCTCCAATTGGGTCATGTTGAGTGTAATATTATTCAAATCTAGCATGTCCTGATGGTTTTATCATCCTTTATTTTCAATTGTCCTTTGGTTTTTTTTTCAGGCTAGTCTTGTCTTCTTACGCTTTTTCCTTATCAATATCTAGATCAACCACTAGCCTATCTTGATGGATGTTCTCCATTTTTTTCATGAGTGTTTAGGATTTTGGTCATGTTCTTGATTATTTTATTACTTAGGTTGACAAGGGAGATTACATTTTCATTAATGCTCTTGAGTTTCTCCTCAAATTACTTGATTCTCCTTTCATAGTCCTTCATTTTATCCATGGTATCCACCATTTTATGTAGACAATCTACTAGATAATTCTTTTCAAATTTTTTTCGTACCTCATTTTCTCTATTATCTTATTTATTACTTTTATACATTTCATTTCCTATAGCCTCAATACCATTTCCTATTTTTGAATAATCACCATTTGCTTGATTTTAATCTCGTTGAGCTCATAACAAAACCATTTAATTAGTTTGAAAAAAGAAGTAACCCCAGTATGGGCTATGGCTATAATATAATCTAGGTATTATTCATTGGATTTGAAATAATGAGATTCTACATTAATGTCCAAAGGAAAGTGGGGTCTCCCTTCTCTATTCGTGGCAGGGTACAATCTATAAGAATCACTATTAGACAGTGAATTTTAAGTCACAATTTTCTCAGAGGCAGGGGGACGGATATTATTTTTTTGACTTACCTTTCATAGTAATAGGGGAAGTAGACTTCCTTTTCACCTATGATTTCCCTTTCTCAAAAATAGGATATTTTATTTTATTCCTAGGACTTCTTTTCTTCTTTCGGGGTTTAGACTTCGAGTCACCCATATCAGAGTTCCACTCCTTTTCCAAGTAACTCATCTCAAATTCCACATCATTTGAAATAGAAATGGGGTAAGCATTGGACATGAATGATAGATATTTAATATGTTCATAAATTAACAAAAAAAACCCTCATGAAGGACAAGCTTCTTCTTAGGGTTATTTATGTGGTCCCTAATACTAGCATTCAAAAAACATATTAAAAAAAAATGGAAAACAAAACTCTAACTTCATGCCTGAAGTGATTAAGGAGAATAAAATGATGACCAAAATCCCTTTTAAACAATTCATCTAGAGAAATGTATTGTATTTCATGCTAGAGTGACTTGAATTGAAGAGTATCATAGCTTATTTTGGACACTCTAACCAGCTCCTCTCTCTCCTTGTCTTCTTTCATAAATTTATTGATTTCCATATTTGAGTAAGTCATTCCCTAAATAACTTAAGGCCATCCATAGAGAGGATAGTGGCCTCTAGAATCAGATTCTCATCATTGATAAAATTCCTTCTAAAGAGGGAAATATTCCATTCTTTCTATCCCTTAGCGAAAATCTATGTAATCTTGGGGTCCCTACCATTGCATTTTTCAATATATGGTGTTAACCATCCCTTTTCTACAATTTTCCATATGGTAGACTTTTTCTTAGATTCACACAATCAATGGGTTCCACTCTCCTTCTATTTCCTCCCATTTTTACAGATCTATTACCAAATGTGATAAGAACTACAAGAAACTAGGGAAAAATTATTGATGAGAAGAGGTCCCAAAATACCAAAAAAATGTAGGAAAGATTACATAAATGATTTGTAAGATATCCCATGGCCCCTTCCATAATCCAAAAAATAATGGAAATAAAAGACATCATTAATAGTGTAATTATTAGTCTATAGGGAGATGGACACCCTATACATGTGTTGGGTCATACCTCATCAAGGAAATGAACTCCTCCTTCAATTTATCTCTCATATTCTGCATAAAACATTAATTAACACTAACCCCCTTGTTGGCATACAAATTTTCCACTTTCTTCACTTTATAGAAGTCATGTGAAATATAAACCTTTTCAAACGAATTAATAATTTCCAATGGTTTTTTAATGTACATGTAAATATTCCAAGAGGGTTTATGGGCCCCCTAAAGGCATTAAAAAATGTTATTTTAATCTTCCTCTAACTAAATGCTTTTACAATTGAGAAGACTAGATAATCTTAATCGATGGAAGGCCCTAATAGCTTCAATGAGGCGGTTTGTCTGACAACCCAAGGGGAGTGTCCCTTCTAATTTCTTGTATTTTTTTTTTAAGGATGGATAGTGATTTAATGGTTCCTATAGGTTTTTTTGTTTTTGAGATTCTATTTTTCTTTGTGGTGAGGGAAGGGGTTTGTTTCCCGTGGGCGGTTGTGTTTGTCTCGCTGCAAGGTTTTTAGATTATTTGGGTTTTGAGTAGTGCTTGTCTTTCCTCCCTCAAGTGATAATTTTTTTTTATTCTTTAGTTTCCTTCCTCTTCTACCGAAGATTCCTCTATAGGCAGAGTTCATTCTCTTGGGTTTGAGTGAGTCTCCCTTTTTGAGCTAGTTCGAAAAGGGTATTTTTGTTTCTCCAAATATTTTAAGCCCAATTTTTTTTCCATATATTTTTTCTTTATTGCCTAGAGAGGTGGTTTCTGAGGTGGGTGTTAGTATTGCAGATCCTATTGAGGAATTTTTTGTAATTAAATTTTATCCTAGTCTTATTAAGATGGATTATGTTGTTATCCATTCTCCTAGTCTTATTGAAGTGCATATTGGTGAAATTTATTTCTCTAAAAACTTTGGAGGTGGCACCTATTGTAGAGATTTCTTGTTTGTTTTCTTCAACTTGTTGTCTTCTCCCCTCAAAGTGGGTTCTTTCTATCCCACTTTCCATCTAGGTATATCCTTGTTTAGTGGTTTTTTCAATATAATATCGTTGGGTCTCATTCAAAACGTACTGGTAATATTTTTTATTGTCCTTTCTTTGGCTATTTTATCCATAGTTCTAAGTTTTCTCATGTTTAGAACGTTCAGATTTTCTTTTTAAAATCCTTTTTTGGGTTTTTGTCCTCCTCCATTTTGTGTTAAGTCTCCTACAATTTTTCTACTCTCGATAAAATATTCTTTAGTTGCACTCCTTGTGAGACTCATTGGATGCACCATTTTGGATGGTGTTTTCAACTTGGTATTTTTTGCGGAGACATTTCCATGGATTCGGGCACCCTCGCACTTTGTTCAATCTGGAAAAATGTTCCTAACTATTTTGAATTAATTAATTAATTAATATTTGATTTGTTAATAAGTTATGATTAATTAATCCCGTCTAATATTTCTTCTATTCTAAATCTATATCATCCCTAACCCTTGTCACTTAAATACAAACCATTTAATATATTTACATGAATCTTATTCTTGACTTTACTCCTCTTGTCATACATAGTTACTCCTTCCAATTCCTTCAAATTTATAAGCATCTCAATTGATCCCACTTCATTTTTAAATGTATGAAATGATTATTCATCCCACTCTTTCCTTACACATGTCTAATTGATGGAAGTGCTCCAAGGTTTGCTTTGCACTTGCTACACTTAGGACTCTGCTTGTCCTAGTCTACTTAGGATTCCTATTTCTCTCCTATAAACCTATTAGTCTCAATTATCCACCCTAAAACTATCATAACTCCACTCTAAGATTTATTTCTCTTGTGCTTAACCTTGAAGGTTTTCCAACATTGAAATTTTATCTTTGTCACTATGCTATCTTAGATGATTCCAAACTCAAACTTCTTATAACTTTCTCACTAGTGCTACAAGGGATATGGCCATCACTAAGCCATCCCTTAGACACCAAATCCATCCCATTTGAATGGGTCTTCAAACTCAAATCAATCAAGTTCCAACTTCACACTGCTTTTGATCCTATTAGGCCTAGTAGGCCAATTAGCCCTATCAAGAGGGATTTTATGGATTCTCTCTCAAAAATATTAAACAAACCTAAAAAAAAATTTAGGATTCAGAAATTTTTTTCAAAGACATTAGATATTTTCAAGGTTTTAGCTCCCTAGTCCACTTACACTTCTATCCTAAAATGTATGTCAAATAGGGCTATTTTCATGCATTAGTTGTTCTCTTCTTATTTCTCTCTAGAAATCTATCCAAATGGATTGGTAAGGACTTCATCTCTTAGAAAAGGCTCAAATAGACCCTAATTGTTCTAAATCTGCAATTGGTTTCCTTCTCCCAAACATTACCTTGCAATGCAACTCAATTCTATCACTGTTACACACCTAGCCAGACAGGCATTGCTCGTCTAGGGCATAACTTTTAAAATAGCTACTTGACTCATCAGACCTCCTACTTGCATATGTAAAATTTACATAGGCTCCCCTAAATAATTCATCCAACCTTTTGAGTTTCCCAAGGTTGGATTTCATGGGGGATCCATAAAACCTAAACTACACTGAACTGGACCAGCAGACTCTCTAAAAATTAAACAATTTCCTACAGCTAACAAATCAACACTATAATACTTTCTCCCTAAATGAAAAAAGTATTAAATGTATTCCTACTAAATGAAACAATAGATATATTGTTTTAATCCATTAAAATACTAAGAACATTCAAACAAGTTGACTATACTCTGTATCTTAGAACACTTGCTCTATTGCTTTCAAAAAATTGCTTACAAGCAAATATACCTATTGAAATGAGCCATAGAGTATCATAAGATGATTCCTCAACCATTTTAGGCCACTAGAATTGATTTCCAACTCCTATATGTTGGAATTATATAATGTGCCCAGTGACTGAGAGGGGGGGGGGGGAANACCTATTGAAATGAGCCATAGAGTATCATAAGATGATTCCTCAACCATTTTAGGCCACTAGAATTGATTTCCAACTCCTATATGTTGGAATTATATAATGTGCCCAGTGACTGAGAGGGGGGGGGGTGAATCAGGAACCAATAAAACTTAATCATTTTAATCCACAATTAGATTAACTTATTTGTTTGCATGCATATAACTTGAAAGTAAAGAATCATACATAAAAAATAACACATTATTTGGTTACCCAGAAACCTTCCAAAAGAAAGTAAAACTCAGGTGTGATGATACCCACAAGATTTAGTATTGCAGTATAAATTTAGCCTGTCAGAGCTTACAATGACCACTTTTGATAATCTTCCCTCTTAGGAGCATAGAAAGGACTATCAAGTCCACCTTGTTAAAGGATTTTGTACAATACAATAAGTAATACAAATTTGTTAAGAGATTTAAAGAAAATATTGTTAGGTCCACTTTGTTAAAGGATTTTTCTGATCCACCTATGAGAATGAACCAGTTGATGATCTTCTCTGTGCAACTGTGTGTTAGGATTGAATAATAATAAGAGGGGGGTGAATCAGTATTATACAACTTAATTAAATTCTTCAACCATTTAAACATTAACCATAAAATTTTATTAAAGACAAGAACATAAGAAAATAACACAGTACTCATAACACCATATTTTGTTTTCAAGGAAACCTTGGTCAAGGGAAAACCCTAGTGGGGATGGTACCCACAAGCATGTATTAAAGTGTAATGCCCTTATTAGGAGACCTAGCCCTGTTAGGAGCTGAATATTACATATCACATTTCCTTTTTAAAGGAATTGCAACCCTGTTAAAGGTTCAGAAAACCCTGTTAGGGGCAGACTAAGCTTACAACTCTTACAAAGTAATTTTGATTACAAAGTGTTCTTAGTCATGAACAAAACAAGAAACACTATTGCTTAGGTAGTTCCTTTATAGCTCTTCAATGATCTCTATCATTATTTGCTCTATTATTTGCTCAAAAATCATCTAACTAACCATTTAATGCTTCATATCTTTATCAAAAATATCTTACATATATATCTCACAACTTTACAAAGTCGGCTGCCAATATGAATATTACAAATATTATAAAGTCAGCCTTCAATACAAAATACATTTAATATAGTAAATATCAAATGCATAGTGAGCACTCTTGAATAGTCAATGTGTAGGTTATCAACAACCAAAATCCAACTTCGATTGCCTAGAGTCCAAGTCATACTTCCTCAATATTTGCTATTGTCCAACTGCTTTGTATCACTCTTCTGTTGCAGTCTGTCTGTCTTCAATTCTTTATAACTCATCGTAGACATAACCAAAACCAAATCAATCTTAGGTGGAGGCCATACATACCCCATATTTTCTTCCTCTAATCTCTCTTTCCCTAATTCATCGATCTCAATCTTCGATATCCAAAATACTTATGTAACTTTGCTTCTATACTTAGTCAATTTTTGAATCAGCAAAACATATCTTTATAGGAATCGATCTTAAACCTAGATTTTTTACCATAAATTAAAACCAAAAATTGAATCAAATTTACAAAATTGATCACTTGCCAACAATCTCTCCCTTTGGCATTGATGGCAACACTTAACAAAAAAATGAATAAGTGTTCTATCAAAACTGTCTTCTCTATATTCTCTCCTTCCTCTTCTTGTCTCTTCTCCCATATATATTATTTTCTTCTCTCTTCTCCCGCTTTGACAACAATGAAAAAGGTGCATATAAAATAATAAGATTTAGTTCTTGTTCACCAATTTTAGAATGTCTTGAAAGGAATCTTCTAAGATATTCGCTTCTGCATTCCATGTTTGGAACAATATTTGGCTAATATGAATTAAGCCATTCAATGAAAATGATGTGGTCTCAACTACTTTCAATTATATGGGAATAGATTTAGTCAATTAATCTACCACTTTCTCTAAGTCTGAGAAATGAACCTCAAGTATGGATAGCTTAGGAGTGATAAATCTCTTCAGTAGATTAAATCTTGTCAATACTCTCCCTTTCTCATCACCCAATACACTGAGTTTAGCCAAAATTCTTGTGACTTCCTTGTACAGATTTGTTGTAGATTGTGAAGATGTTTCACAATAATCCATCATGCTATTCAGAGTTGCCCTCTCTTTGGCCATAATATCCTCTATGTTCTGAACATGCCTAATAGGATTCATGCAAAATCTAAACAATTTTCTCCCATGTCCAATGCAGCTCTTTGCATTTGTCAAACAAGTTTTCACAATGCCTAAGTCCCATCTGATAGACTTGCAAACTTTTGTTAACTTCTTCTCTGAATATTTGATCTCTTCCTTCTCCTCTGCAACCTTTATCAAATTCTCATAGTTCCATTCAAATTCATCAAGTGTTATTCTCGTATTTTCAATGTCATCTTTGTGCTAGAAAACAATAGGTAATGGAAGCAATTTGTTCACAGTATCAATCACTCTTGTAGTTACTTTAGCCTTTTTTTTTCCTTTCCATTTTGATCATTTTTTGGCTTTGTCCAATGCAGTAAATGCCAATTTGACCAACTCAACTTCATCCATACTATCAAAATTCACATCACTTCTTGCCAACAATGTGATAGATTATGAGTTTACCTCTTTCTTTTCATCCTCTTGAAGTTTTGTCTTTTCTTCTTCTTCCTATTTTTGCTCTACTTCCTCTTTATGTTTAGCTTCATCTTCTATAGGGGTGTCCACATTCCTTGTAAAGGGGTCCTTTTCATCTTGTGAAGTGTCAAGAGTCACTGCCACACTAGAAACATAGAAATCTGGTGGTGGATCTACTTCGCTTTCCTCAATATTTGTCTCTATTCCTTTTGAGCTTTCTCCCATTCCTAATTGTGTAGGTGAAGTGGTCTTAGGAGGCGGGGACTTGTTAGAAGTAGTATTCATCAATATCTTCTCCAGTGCCTTCTAATTTTCCTCAGTGACTTCATCATACTTTCTTACCATGATTTTCAATAATCTTACTTTGGTCCTTAGCAAGAGTTTTCATTCCTTGTATATTCTATCCCTTTCTTGTACGGGTATTATAGGCAGCATGTTATCAATTTCCTGATTCCTGATTGTATCATCCTCAATCTATTCTAAGTGTTTTCTTGTCTCCCACATCCCATATAGGTCTATTGGTATACTTCCTTCAATTTATAAAAGAGTCTTTTTGAAAGTGAGTAAATGTCCAATCACAATATCTTCAATCTTAAGTTTGTTTGAATCTCCAAACCTGTCATAATATTTGTCAATTGTGACCAGTTTACCTTGTTCTATTACTCTCTTCTCTATCATTTTCATGTCAGGCTTCCATGTGTGCTTCTCTACTTTCTTCTCTTCTCTTACTGTGCTCTGCTATTTAGGCGATGTCTGCATGCTTGATCTAGTTACTCTAGGAGTGATGTTATCTGTTTGTGATGTTTGTTGCGATAGAGGAGGTGGACTATCTACTGTGTCCTATAATTGTGTCACACTTCTATGAATCCTTACATTCATGAACACTCAAGCATGAGGTCTCAAAAATTGATCCATAGCTCCCTAGACATGGAGTGCAAGGGTTTTTTTAGAATTCTCTCAGGTAGAGCTATTAAGCCTATAACCTTACTAGTAAACCATGCAATGGGAGATTCAATGAAGACAAGGGAAAGAATGCCAATATCCTGAAGAATCAAGAATGAAATGCAATGCAAGCTAGATTAAGATGAATATGCAAGCTAAGCTATGAAATGAAAGAACAAGTATTACAAAGCCTCCTAGTTAGGCTAGATAAATTAATCTAAAGCACAAAGGAAATCTAAGCTAAGAATGCCATGATAATGCAAGAAATGAAACTATGATAACATGTAGATGCAAAAGCCAAGAATGCTCCAAATCTTCAAAAACCTCCAAAGTGACCTAGAAAACCAGCAACATAACATTAGCATCAAAACCTAATATATCAAAATGAAGGAGAGAGCTCTCCTTTTATAAGAAATGAGATGAAATGGACCATTGAGATTAAGAGGCAAAATTCTTAATCAAGGGTGGAGAAAAATGGAAGCTTAATCCTTGTGCACAAATATCCTCCAATATGAAAATAGGAGTTGACTTTTGTGTCCCACATAAGACAAAAAGTTCTTTTTCCCTTTTTATAAAATAAGAATAATGCTTTATTTGTGCAACATAGGATAAGAAGAAAAGTGGGGATTTTTTATTTAAA
>MU223560.1:175913-219685 GCA_018584345.1 Thuja plicata | reverse complement strand
GAAAAATGGAAGCTTGATCCTTGTGCACAAATATCCTCCAATAGGAAAATAGGAGTTGACTTTTGTGTCCCACATAAGACAAAAAGTGCTTTTTCCCTTTTTATAAAATAAGAATAATGCTTTATTTATGCAACATAGGATAAGAAGAAAAGTGGGGATTTTTTATTTAAATAAAAGAGGAAGAAATTCCTTTTAATTAAATAAACGCTTAGGATAAAGTGATTTTATTATTTAATTAAAAGAGATTTTTAATTAATTAAAAGAGAGCATGTTCTCTTAATTAAATAATATTTTTATTTTTATTTTTTCTCTTTTAAATTAAATAAGGCTTAAACCTTAGGAAATATTGAATTGATTATGATTTGATAAAGGAAATTGATATAATTGATATTGTTGATATTTGAAAATATTGATTCAGGAATTTGATAAATTGAGAAATGGGGGCCCAAAGTCTAGGCGACCATTTTAGGGTACATACATCTACCATAACTACCTCAGGAGTGGGAGGGTTTGCATTACTTCGAATTTCTAGTCCAAGAGATTTATCTGTCATCTTATTTTTCACTTCCTTCAGTTCTTCTTCTATCGACCCAGCCTTTACACCACATTCATGTACAAGGTTTTCAATTTTTCTTTTCCTCAGACCTCTAGTCTATTCTTCTCTCACCTTTGCTGATTTCTACTCA
Organism: Thuja plicata; assembly: GCA_018584345.1. Taxonomy (NCBI): domain Eukaryota; kingdom Viridiplantae; phylum Streptophyta; class Pinopsida; order Cupressales; family Cupressaceae; genus Thuja; species Thuja plicata. The sequence continues at coordinate 218,999 of MU223560.1, read as the reverse complement.
TATGTTCCCCATCTTTCTTCTGATGGAACAACTTTTGATGCAAGAATATGCTACTTGCATGGTAAGTACCTCAAAACTTACTTCATAACCCATAAAATACCATTTCTTTCTAGGTGTAAGTGCTTCAAAACATACACAATCAATTTTAACCATGAAATAGATTGTATCCTTGTACTTTTAATTAATATCCTCATGTAGTCGGTACCTGTTCTTCATCTGTCAGTGTAGTATTTTGATCATACCAAATAGTTCACCATCAACCCAAGTAGTATTATGTCTCTTGTAGCTCTGTGAGATTAAAATACAAGTAGGTATCCCAAATTTCCGACCAATAGGATGTAAGCTAGGAAATTTGTGCTCAATATGAATAAACATATGCATCAACAATGAACCAAATATAAAGGTCTTAGTTCTATCTTTCTTCACTAGCTTCACATTTTAAAGAAATTGTTGTGCCAGAACTTTGCATAGGTTATATTTCACGTTTTCCTTATCCATTCTCCATGCCATCATGATTAATCATGTAGATACTGAGTTAGGTTTGCTACTATAGTAGAATTTGTATCCAAGTATCATAGCAATCAATCTCACATCTTGCAGAAAGATTTCATTCACTTTCATTGCTTGTCTGTCCCATTTAGAATGAGTTAGGGTTTCAACTTCTTTCTTTACATGTTTCTCTATAATAGGGAAAAATTTGATGTTGTCCAGTCCAGTGATTTCATGAATTAGGTCACTACAAATATTTATAGGTTGATCACCTGTCCAAATGAACTGAACATGAACCCTACTCAACAGTATTTTAAACCATTCATCTTCATCAAATTTGCATAAGTCCAAAATCCTCATTAATCTTAACTGATCAATGTGTTTGTATTCTTCTTTCATGATTCTATTATCGGTCATATACTCCATCTCAGTTGATATATCATCAATTCCCAGTATATCATACTTACAATGTATTAAAGCCCTAATATCATTTACGTGTAATATGCCATACGGGGTTTGATAAAATGCTCCTTCTGGATCCTCTTCATAGGAATTAAATAGATGTTTCTTAAATTTGCACCTGGGTAAATCTACAAAATTGAAAGTAATAGATGCATCCATAGATAGATGATGTAAATACCTTTCTTCCACTAAATTCCATGTTTTATGCTTCAATCGATCACGCATAACAAATGTAGAATAGTATAAATATTTCTTCTCTCTAATATCCTTAGCCCACTCTTCATCAAATGGTAAAGAGATAGGTCATCTAATGGTGCTTTATACAAGTTTAAGTCATAAGTTTCACTTTTACTCAAAGTTGTCCATTCGGCTGTTAGACCTTGCGAACAAAATATATGTGTCAGCTAATGTTGCACTCTCAGATGTATGTTATATGATGTTGGAAAATTTCATACCCAAGCTCACTTGAGCTCAATCCATGAATTTTAGGATAGGATATATTCTGATGTCTATATCCAATGCTCCACCTAAGGCCATGATCGGCCAATTAGGTCAATTCTATTTTACTACCATCAGGCGAAGATCCAGTAGCATCTACTAACTCTCCCTAAACTGATGTCTCACGTGTTTCTTTGATCTTCCATATCTTACCATTGTTGCTATCTTATGATTTTTTAAAAAAACTTTCAAAATCACTCTTGAAATCTATAGCACTCTTACTATTATCATTTGCATTCTTCTATGAATTCATAGGAGGTGGTACTCTTCTGTTGTTTGAACCATTATACCTAAAAAAAATTTCTATATGTCCTAGATTTTTTCATTTATAACATATAGGAGGTCTTCTTTCATGATTAACTTGTAGCTTATAGTACTTTGCAATGTGTCCAATGTTATTACATTTGTAGCATGTAGGCTTCACTGTAGATTCTCTTGCATTGTCTTGTCTACATCTAGATTGATTAGGTTTTTTGCATTCTACTTTCTTGTGCCCATATCCATTACAGTTAAAAAAATAACCAAAAAAGGTTCTAAAAGGGACATTACCTCTTCAGTCTCTCTTCATGTGTCTGGATATTTTGAAACCAAAGCATCTACCTCTTAAGGGTATGATCTTCTCTCTAGATTCTTCAATAGAATGTTTCTCAACAACAATCTTCTCATTTGATTTCTCTTCTTGATTCTTTGAACATTCAGCTTCATTGAATCCAATGCCATTCATATCACCTTTAGGTTTATTTTTATCTCTCTGGTTATCAATCAAGTCACTGCTGGTGTGAAGTTTCTCAATGTATTTCTTCACTTCAACAAGTTCACCTTTTATAATATGATTGTATTTCTCCATTTATAGATATTTGTTCTTGTAGTTGTCAACCTCATTCTTCATTTTATATAATGCATAGTTTAAATCTTCTTTAACTTTCTTCTTAGCATCCTTTTGTGTCTGTATTTCTTTAGCCATAGTCTCATTTTCATGTTTCAGGGTCTCATTCTCTTCTTTTAGTTTCCTCATCTGATCTAAATTGTCTTCATCTAAATCCTCTTTTATCTGAATTATAAGATCTTTTCTTTGACTTCTGGAAAGCTCAAGTTGTTCTTTGAGTTTATTTATAAATTTCTCATCTCTTCACATGTTGAATTTCAACTCTCTGTTTTCTACTTTTTCTTTGTCAAGGTCTTCAAGTGCAGCATCAAATTTTTCTTTCAGACTGTCCAAATCCATTCTAATCTCCCTCAAGATGTTAGACTTTCTCTCTAAGGGCCAAAATCTCTAATACCAATTGTTAGGATTGGATAATACTAAGAGGAGGGGTGAATCAATATTATAGCACTTAAATAAATTCTTCAACCATTTAAACATTAACCACAAACTTGCAGTAAAGAAAAGAACATAAGAAAATCACACAGTACTCATTACACTGTATTTTGTTTTCAAGGAAACCCTGGCCAAGGGAAAACCCCAGTGGGTACCCACAAGCATGTACTAAATTATAATGTCCCTATTAGGAGACCTAGCCATGTTAGGAGCTGAATATTAAATAGCACATTTCCTTGTTAAACGAATTAAAAACCTTTTAAAGGTTCACAACACCCTGTTAGGGGCCAACTAAGCTTACAGCTCTTACAAAGTAATTCTTATTACAAAGTGTTCTCACAAAAAAAGCAACACTAGTGCTTAGATAGTTCCTTTATACCTCTTCAATGATCTCCGTCATTCTCTACTCTATTAGTCACTCAACAACTCATCCAACTAACCATCTACTGCTTCATATCTTTATCAAAAAGATCTTACATATATATCTCACAACTTTACAAAGTCGGCTCCCAATATGAATATTACAAATATTACAAATTCAGCCTTCAATACAAAATACATTTAATAGTAAATATCAAATGCATAGTCGGCCCTCTTGCATAGTCAATGTATAGGTTATCAACAACCAAAATCCAACTTCAATTTCTTAGAGTCCAAGTCATACTCCCTCAATCTTCACTATTGTCCAACTTCTTTGTACTATTGTTCTGTTGTAGTCTATCTATCTTCAATTCTTTATAACTTGCCGTATACATAACCAAAACCAAATCAATATTAGTTGGAGGTCATACATACCCCATACTATCTTCCTCTAAGCTCTCTTTCCGTAATTCATCAATCTCAATCTTTCACATCCAAAATACTTCTGTAACTCTGCTTCTATAATTAGTCAATTTTTGAATCAGCAAAACTTATCTTTATAGGAATCCATCTGAAACCCAAATGTGTTTCCATAAATGACAACCAAAAAGTGAATCAAATTTACAAAATTGATCACTTCCCAACACTGTCATTTATGAATAAGATCCTTTGAATACAACTAATCACCTGAATGTGATAGATAAGACTCTGTTGTCCTTAATACTTCTTCTCTGTAAATAAAACTATCATTCGCATGACTTATGCATACATACTCTTCACATAATAATTTTCATTATCTACTTATGTTTCTTGTTGGATAAAATAATCTATCTTACATATGTATCTTTATCCAACAAATAACTCTGAAATTCGGCTTGCAATAAACAAAATTATATTTTGCAATATATGCAAAGTCGGCTTCAAACTGTTACTCGGGCCCAAAAGACTACTCGAGTGATAAACTGTCACTCGGGCAATTTTGAACACTCAGGTGACACTGTATACTTGGGAAACACTGAATGAATAAGTGTTTTGACACTAATTGACAATATTTCTTTCCATAAGGTCTATAATCTCCCCCTTTGGCATTAGTGATAAAAACAATTATCATTGAATTCTCTATCTGATATGTCAAAACTACCCCTTTCTATCTACTCGTGTTTTGACACTGCCTCTGCTGCTCGACTGTAACTGACTCTATTTTTATATTTTTCAAAATTGTTATGGAAAAATATGTCTTCTTCACTATTCACTATACATGTGTTTCCTTGATAATATTTACAATGACATTTCCCCCTTATACAATGATATTTTCCCCCTTGTTTTTGACAAGAATGCCAAAAAGTGATATCTACAATGTTATCCCAAAGTAGGATAGGAAATCACTATGTACCTTCAAAATTTGAGACAGAGTGTTGTCCCAATTGTCTTGTAGCACCTTCAAGATGTGCAAGTCAACTTGTAGTTATGTAGATAACTCTATCATTAGCTTAAAAACTGAGAATTTTTTTTCATGAATGAGTGTCTTAGCATGTGTTATGCATTTTTGCATTCCATCCATCTGTGGTAGAAGTTGTCTCTGGATTGATGTAAGATATTCTCTATTTCTTTCTTCTTCTCTCAACACTTCAGCCTGTAGATCAGTAAGATAGTTGATTTTCATGAAGTGAGCAGAATAGGTGCTCGGGTCAAGTGCTAACTATCTTACACTTTCCTTCATGTCTACATCGATCTTTACTAGCTTGTTCTTGATTTCCATAGTAAAGTTAGAGGAGTCACCCAACTTTACAAATAGTGCTACAACATTTTTCACAGTGGTTTCTAGAGTTCTTATGATCTTTGTAAGCTGCACCTAGTCAATTGCAATCTTCTTTTCAATGTTCTCTAGAACCTTGTTCTCAAATTTCTTCTCTGCCTTCTCAAGTAACTTCTCCTGACCATTCATATCTATGTCAAACTTGTGGACAATGTCAACATGTTGGTCCATTATTGAGTCACTCTTATTAACTTCAATCTGCAATGCATCTACAAATATACTTTTGACATCTTTAAGTACTTTATTCCTTTGTCTCTCCTTTTGGAGATTTTTCTATGTGGCTCTTTTTTTCCATAGTTCTCCCAAAATATCCATTTTCTCTACAGATAGGTTGGATAGATCCCAATTAGGAATCACAATTTCTTTGTCTAAATCTATCTCATCAATAATTACTGCCTTTGTCTTAGGACTCAGTGAAGGAACAATTTCCTTACCTTTACCTACCTCATCCTTTGCTTCAGTATTCAATCCAATTAGTTAATTGACCTTTATAGTACCAATTTTTGGATCAATATCTACTGATGAATCAATATTAGCAGTAGAAATATCTACCTTGCCTTGCTACAACTCAAGTATGGATGTCTTAGTAGTATGAGGAGCCTGTTGCTCAGTCTTAGTTTTTTCAGATGTAGATTCTGCAACCTTGTCTTTTCTTGGAGGTACTATATTCTGTATAGGAGAATGGGGTAATGATGCCATTACCTCAACTGCAATCTGTTCTACATTGGAATCTTCAATAGTTTGTACCTTAGGTATAGTATCATCATTTCCCTATGCTGGAGGGTCTGTACTTGGTACTTCTTCCATGTCATAGCCTTCTATTATGTCAAATATTGATTTCCACACTAATGTAGCACAATGAGCTACATCTTCTATGTTTTTGTTCAATATTTGGAATACCCTGAATCTGGGGGTGTGATTATTCTCATATTTGCTCAAGGCCTCTTTTATTTATTTGCCTTTGATTGTAGGCATGACCTGCTTCAATGTCTCTTCCCTTATATCTTTTTCAATTTGTACTACATTCTTCTAGGGAATAGATATTTCCTTAAATAAGCCTTCAATCATATAACTCTACAACTCGAAAGGGTCATATTTCCACTTTTCCATCTTCTCCACCACTGATTTCTCAATCTTCTTCTTTGTTTCTTCTGACCTAGAAGCATAATTCAGTGACTTCAAAGAACTCATGGCTCTTCCTTCTTTAAGGTCTTTAATCTTCTAATCAAGTGTGGGTGTTGGTTTAGTGAAGACCACAATATTATCTTCTTCATCATCATCCTCATTATCACTTAGTATAAGTTTTCTCCTTGATCTCTTCAAGGTGACAACAGGAGTAGTGCCTTTTTCCTTTTTTTGTCTAGGTGTTGTCTTCCTCTTCTTCTATAGAGGATCAATATCAATCTCTATCTTTTTAGATTCAACATTTTCTATCTTAACTCTATTCACTTTACTCTCATATATGGTAGGAGATTCGGAGGTCTTTCCATACTTCTTCTTGAATGTATCAAGTCTCTTTCTTCCTCTTTTCAATATTTTAGGAATCTCAATCTCGAAAGACATCCTGCTCTTTGCTTCCTCATATGTTCCAAAGTAAGGTGCCTTTGGATTGATAGGTTGATTCACAAGAGCTTCAATGATATATTTAGTGTCATTTTTGTTAACTTCATATGGTAGGGGTTTTACCCATGCAACCCTAGGCTTTACAGCTTGTATATAAACCTTATCACAATCAACTAGAAAACAAATTTCAACTTTGTACTTCTCAACTAGTTGTTTGGGAATTCTATATCCACTCTGCATCTTCTATTTGAAACTCTCAAAGTATCCATCCATAATGTTATCAAAATTATCTCCTAACTCAGCTATGAAATCATTAATTTGATGGATAATTGGTCTATCCTTCTTCCATGCTACTGTTCCTTTGGAGGGAAAGAACTTCTCAACATAAAAGAGTATGTATATTATAAGAGAACCAAACTTACATGAATTGATTTTGGATACTAGGATGCTCTCCATATTCTTCCTCAACTGAGTGAGTTGCAAATCTTCTAGTTCGAATACCAAATTCTTTTTTACTACTTTGTAAGCTAGTTCAATAGCTTCGCACACAACATTGTTTGGTCTACTCGAGTTGTATATATTGTGGGCTATCACATGAATGTCAAATTTCATCTCCATATTAGTTAATCCATTGAGTATCATGCATCTTCTATCCTACTCAACAAGATTTAACTCAGCTAGTTCATCCCTGGTTAGGGTTTTGGTAGCTTTTAGCTTATGTAGCATAGGGAACCTGATAACATGGTGAATTATCTTCTTAGTAATCTTCACCGGATGATCCAACCTTAGTTACATGTTGTGGGCAGGACTAAGAACATATCTCATCCATTTTGTCTGGAAGTCCCTTGGCTTATGCATTGTGTGTGTCAAACCCTTGGTTTTGAGGTGTTTATACTCGGGCTTTAGATTCTATTGGTACATAATTTATCATATGCTTGATTCATCTCACTTGTTGCAAGCTCCTATATGTTGCAGTGATAGAAGCTGCAAATGTTGTTAACTATTAACACTATTGGAGGAATAAGGGAATGAGATCCCATTGGGTCTATCTCCTCTGAAACTACCAAATGAAGCTTGAACATTAGAGGATCACAAATTACATTCCTTACTAGCATCTCAGAACCTTTCTTGACCTTGCTGCTAGAAGTGGATGCCATATTGCTCAAAAAAAATGATCAAACTCTACTTACAATCATGAATTCATACTAAATTGCTAAGGGCTCTGAATTGACTTGTAAACTGAAAGCTTTGTAAGGAATAATTTTCACAATATTTCATTTATAAGATATTTTTAACCATTAGAATGTTTCATTAAACACTCCATACATAGTAGCTAGCGTGACTTGGGTGTTTCTCCAAGATTCACTCAGAAGCTTGGGTGAAACTAACTTTCCAATAATCAATACTACCTGACTTAGCTTTAGTGAGCTAGAGTGACTTGGGTGTAGCCAACATTCTAACTCAGGTTGAACTATAATATGTCCTCATGCATCAATATGCGGATATGGACTATATTGCTCATCTGGAACTGATGTAGGATGGCTTGTATTGCACAGTTCCAGTCATCTCCTTACTTTCCTATTATGTAATGATAGATCCACCCATCTCACTATTTAGGGTGTCATTATATCCTTCATTTCTTTTATCTAAATTATCTGAGGACTTCCTTACCCATTGCTTTCTCATCTGAGTTCTAATTTCAGAGACTTTGGCTTTTCCATTCTCAAAAACAGTATCAATGTTTTCTCTATTCATACAATGCTTGCTTAGATGACCGAGTTTCTTACACGCATAACATCTCTTAGTAGGATCTCTTTTTATGAAGTGAGTCTTCATACAATTTGCACCAATGTGTCCATATTCACCATAGTGACAACATCTATACCAAGTGTTGTAATCCCAACCAAAGATTGCCTTAGCTAATTGTTTAGCAGGATTCCATTTCTCAGTTCTACACTCATAAGATTTATGACCTTGTTTGTTGAATTTGTAGCATTTCCCTTCAAACTTAGCTTTCTCTTTGCATTCACTTTCTCTATTTCCATGTTTTTTGCAACTATAGCATTTACCAGTAAATTTTTACTTTCCATTTCTCCAACATTTTTTTGTAGGTTTGTTGTTCCTTTGAGATCATAACCTAATCTAGTCTGTCCATGATGTTTGAATTTTGTTGCCTAATTTGTGCTAGTTTGTGAATTCATCATACTTCCATTTGTTTGCTTTTTAGTATTGAGATCACTCTGCATTCGTTCATTTTCTATCCTTAGATTGACAACTTCTTGTGTTGCATTGTTGAGTTTAGTTACCAAATCAGTTTGCTGAAGTAACAAGTGTAGGATTTTTTTTTCTTTTTCCTCTAATCTTCTACTCAGAAGTACTTTTTCTTCTTGTTCTATATTCCTGTCATGTTCTACTTTGTTCTTTAGTTCCATGACTTCACACATTCTAATTGAGTGAACTTCCTGTTCTCTTTTCAACTTTCTAACTTCTTCATGTAAAGTGATATTCTTTGCATGGAATTCTTCAATGGCTACATCAGCTTCTTCTGAGCTTCTGTCTTTGCAAAATTCTTCAATTATTTCCTCTATATAGTTCTTGTCATTCATCTACATTGCTAATTATTTTATTCTCTTTAGCAAAAGAGAGAGATGCTCCTTAATTTTTATGATCTGATCCATGGCCACTTTAAGATCTATCTTTTCATTCTAAATGGCCTTCTCCAGTTTGTATGTCTCCATATCCTCTGATCTTTTCTCAAGCTGTTTAAACTTTTGATAAGAGAACCACCACTCTGATACCAATTTTTTGAATTATATGATGTGCCCAGTGACTGAGAGGGGGGGGTGAATCAGGAACCAATAAAACATAATCCTTTTAATCCACAATTATATTAACTTATTTGTTTGCATGCATATAACTTGAAAGTAAAGAATCACACTGAACACATAAAAAGTATTTGGTTACCCAGAAACCTTCTAAAAGAAAGTAAAACTGGGGTGGGGATGATACCCACAAGATTTAGTATTGCAGTATAAATTTATCCTGTTAGAGCTTACAATGACCACTTCTGATGGTCTTCCTTGTTAGGAGCATAGAAAGGACTGTCATGTCCACCCTATTAAAGGATTTTGTACAATACAATAAGTAATGCAACTCTGTTAAGAGATTTAAAGAAAGGACTATTAGGTCCACCTTGATAAAGGATTTTTCTAATCCACCTATGAGAATGAACACGTTGATGATTTTCTCTATGCAAATGTGATTGCTGAATAATATGCTTTGAATATAACAGATCACCTGAATGTGATAGATAAGACTCTGATGTCCTGAATACTTATTATCTTTAAATCAAACTATCATTCGCATGCCTTATGCATACATACTCTTGACATAATCATTTTCATTATCTACTTATGCTGCTTGTTGGATAAAAAAATCTATCTTACATATATATTTATCTAACAAATAACTCTCTAAGTTGGCTTGCAATAAACAAAATTATATTTAACAATATATGCAAATTCAGCTTCAAACTGTTACTCGGGTCCAAAAGACTAATTGGGTGATAAAGTGTCACTCAGGCGATGCTGAACACTCCAGCAATGCTGAACACTCGGGTGAGACTGTATACTCAGGAAACACTAAATGACTAAGTTTTTTGACACTAATTGACAATATGTCTTTCCATAAGGTCTACACTAGAATGAGGGGAATCCAAAGTTGTCGAGTTGCATGCAACATTTGCAAAAGTTGCAAATGTTGTCATGACAAATTTTGAGTATCTTTTGCATTTATGATGAAAATTATCTTTTAGGGCCTCTAACTAGTACAACTCAATGAACTAACATCATTTAAGCCTCTTTAAGTATCTTTCTCACCTTACATAGGTCTAGGACACATTTAGACCCCATTTCCCAAATTCAGGACTATTCTAAGGACTCAACACTTAAAAGAAAACTAACCTAAAATAGAATTAAATTAGTACTAACCACTAATTCACCTAGTCACACACAAAAAAAAGACCTTCTAAGGTCTGAGAAAAAACATACTGACTTGGCTAGAGTCAGTTACAAGCCAAAACTAACTAGGGCTTTGAGGATAGCCTAGGTGCTCCTGCACCATCCTCCCCAAATGAAAAATATTCATTCCACCCTTGGGTTGATTAAGTTGAGGTCAATGCCCAAATTTTTAAACTCAATTTCCTTTATCCAAACTGCATCTGCATCTGTTTGTCCATACCACTTCACTAAGTGCTATGGGTATTCCTTCTTCCTTGTCTTCTTGTAGACTCTGGAATCGAGTATGTGTTCTTCCTTCTTGATTGGTGTAGATGGAAATTTGAGTTCCTCCAACTCTTGTATGACTTCTATCAAACTCTGATCTGCATCTAGGATTGGGCCTTTGTATAAAACTAGGTCTGCGACATTAAACATCAGAGATAAACCCATATCTTCTAGAAGTTCCACCTTGTAGGCATTTTCTCCATATTTGGATAGTATGACACATGGGCCAATTCTTCTCATCTGAATCTTATATGTTGTTCCTATTTGTAATATTGCCTTGTTGAGGTGAACCATCACTAGATCCCCAACTTTTAATTGGACATCTCTTTTCCTCTCATCCACTTTACTCTTTAGCTTCTTTGTATTTTCAATGAGTGTCTTCCTTACTATCTCATGGACTTCTTTCATAGAATGTGCAACATCATCAGCATAGCCACTTCCCTTGGCTCCATCCTTTAGATCTCAGAGCTCATATATTCCTCTTGGATAAACTATTTCAAAAGGACTCTTACCAGTAGTCCTATTTACTGTGTCATTGTAGGCATATTCTTCTTAGCCAATGAGTTGGTTCCATGTTTTACCATAATCCTTAGTTAGATATCTTAGGATATTTCCAAGGATCCTATTGAATACCTCTGTTTGGCCATCAGATTGAGAATGGTATGCTGTTCCAAAATATAAGTTGGTTCCCAACTTTTGCTAGGCAGTCTTCCAAAAATGACTCATAAACTTTGTGTCTCTGTTAGACACTATGCTTAGTGGCAAACCATGTATTTTGACTACCTCCTTGAAGAATAGGTAAGCTATCTAAGTTGCATCATTTTTTGTCTTACAGGGGACAATGTGTGCCATTTTGCTCAATCTATCCACAATAACATAAATGTTATACATTCTCTATTTTGTCTTGGGAAATCCCACTACAAAATCCATACTTAGACATTCCCATGGTTTGGTAGGAATGAGTAAAGGATGATATAGGCATGCATTAGTAGATGTACCTTTGGCCTATTGACAAATAACACAACCTTCTACATATTTCTTAACATTAAAATTCAACTTGGGCCAAAAGTAAAATATTTGAACCAATTCTTGTGCCATGTTAACACCAATATGGACACTAAGGGAACCATTGTGTTTCTCCTAGATTAGATTCTCCCTAATATACCCCCTAGGGATACACGATTGACTCCCTTTAAAAAATAGACCACTCTGTAAAGTATACTCAGAGAATTGACTATGAAAGTGATTTTTATGCTCTTGGCATACGTTGTAAATGTCTGCAAAGTCCTCATCTTCACCATATAGGCCTTTGATTTTTTCTATCCCCATGCTCTATAGTTGAATCTCTTGAATGGTCAAGGCTCTTCTACTTAAGGAATTTTCTACCTTATTTTGCAACCCCTTCTTGTGTTTGATGTTGAATGTGTAGGCTTGTAGGTACTCAACCCACTTCATATGTTTGTGACTGAATTTATATTGGGAGTTCAAGAAACTTAATGCTTTATTTTTTTGAATAGAACATGAACTCTTTTGGAAGAAAATAATGCCTCAACTTTCTCAGTGCTTGGACCAGAGCATACATCTCTAGGTCATAAGAAGAATATTTCTTCTTATCTTCACTTAGTTTCTCAGAGTGGAAGGCCACTGATCTTCCCTCTTGACTCAAGACAACACCAATGGCTACATTGATGACATCACATTCCACTGTAAATAGCTTCTCAAAGCTTGGTAAAACCAAAATTGCTTGGGTAGCAATCTTCTTTTTCATCAACTCAAACCCATAGTTAGCTTTTTCATTCCACAGAAATTTAGTCTTCATCCCACCCTTGATAGTATCAAGCATAGGAGCACAAATTGCATTGAATTGTTTGATAAACTTCCTATAGTACTATTCTAAGCCATGAAATCTTCTTACCTTAGTGCTTGTGCTTGGATTATGCCAGTTGATGATGGCCTCCACTTTGCTAGGATCCATCTTTAGGTTGACTTGAGATAACACAAATCCAAGGTACACTAGCTCTTGCTTGAATAATTCACACTTCTCCAAGTTTATCATTAGCTCCTCACCATGTAGCTTCTTAAAAACCATTTCTAGGTGTCTGAGATGTTCTTCTCTTGTCTTACTGTAGATGAGTATATCATCCAAGTAGACTACCATAAAATTTCCAATATAGTCTTTAAGGAATTCATTCATCAACCTCATGAATGTTCATGGGGCAATTGATAGCCCAAATCGCATTACAAGCCACTCATTTAGCCCTTCTATGGTCTTGAATTTTTTTTTCCACTCATCTCCCTTATTTACCCTAATTTGATGATAGACACTCTATAGGTCTATCTTGGTAAAATACCTTGCTCCTCCTAGATAGTCCATTAGGTCCTCTATCCTAGGGATAGGGATCCTATACCTAATGGTTATTTTTTTTATTGCTCTGGAGTCAGTACATAACCTCCATGTTCCTCCCTTTTTAGGGGCTAAGATAGTGGGCATAAAACAAGGGCTAATGCTCTTCCTAATTAGACCTTGGCTTAGTAGTTCTTGAATCTATCTGGCTATCTCCTCATTTTGTTGAGGAATCATCTTATATGCAGCCTTATTGGGAAGGGTAGCTCTAGGGATTAGGTCTATTTGGTGGCATACTAACCTCTTAGGTTGTAGGGATGATGGTTTTCCATCATTGACTATTCCTTCATACTTCTGCAGTAGCTCCTGCACTTCATTTGGTAACTCTATCTTCTTTACTGCTCTGCCAACACTTTCTTCCTTTGGTTTCACACCAGTGAAAAACCAACTCCTTCTCCTTCTTTTAAGGTCTCTAAGAACTCTTTCTCACTCACCATGAGAAAATTGGGGACATATGACTTCATTTCTACATCCTCCAATAGTGACTATATTGTGTATGTCACATTATCCTTCTTAAAAGAATATGAATTCTTTGCACCATCATGCATGGCATTTCTGTCAAATTTTCATGGTCTACCTAAGAGTAGGTGACATGCATCCATAGGTAGGACATCACATAATAATTTTTCCTTATACCTCACAATTGAAAACTCCACCCAAGCTTGCTCATTGACAAGGACATGTTGCCCTTTATTTATCTAGGTGAATTTGTAAGGATTGGTCTGGGGTATTATTGTCATCTTCAACTTGTTCAATGCTTCCTCTAACACTATATAGTCAGTAGACTCTGATTCTATAATGACTCGACACACTTTTCCCATCATCTTACACTTCACTCTAAACAATGACCTCCTCTGACTAGGATCTTCCTTAAATGGCTCCTTAATCAGTGTTCTTCTCATCATAAGTGTAATACCCACTCATGTTTTTCTTTGTAGTTTGTGATGCCATACTCTTTTAGGCATTGGTTTAATTGATTGGTTGAATTCTTTTAGGCTACTTTCATGTGAGCTGTTATTATTTCATTTGATGATGCTACTTGATTATGATGTCATGGATTGATCATATGCATAGATAGATGTGATGATGTTTTCATGTTGATTATTATATGTCAATTTTAGATTATGATGTACTTACCCCATACTTGCATGTGTATGGTTATCATGTTTATGTATTTGTTTGCATGTTGTTGTGGTAGAGGACGGAGACATAGTTACTTGCTTCAGCGAGATACACACGTTCGATCGATCCTTATCATTGGTTGCGATATTATATTATGTATGTACATATGTGTTCTTTTGATGATAGGATTGCAGGTACAGGGCATCATCTTCCCTGAATTGGCAGGAGTGAGCGTTCCCATAAATATTCATCTCAATGGTAAAGAGGGGAGGTAACATATAGATTCAAAACCCTAACCTAAGCCTAATCGTCCTAATGTTAGATGAGTTTCAGTATGACTACTTTATCTAGATTTTTCTAGGTTGACAAAATTCAATTACCCTCTCTCTTGAGTATGTGTGTGTTTTGCTTTGTTATGCTTTCAGGTGATTTTTGGATTATTGAGTGATTTTCCATATTCTATGATTTAATGGATTATAGTTGAATTAATTATTTAATTATATCCTAATTTTATTTTAAATTATTAATTAAATTGGAATATTTGAATATTTTGATTTAATTAAATATTTAATTAAAAACTATATTAAATGTGCTTATATGATTAATTAAATAATTAAATATTTGGTTGCATGTATTATTGTGACATAAATATTTAATCTATTTAATTAAATATTTTTTTAATTACATGTGCATAAATGTGTTGAAAAAGTATTTTAAAATTCAAATATCTCAACTTGTAATTAGGAGTCAAAGTTGAGTTGTGGCAATAAAGTATATTTTATTTATTTAATTTGGATTTAGTTTTAATTTTCAAGTTGAGTCTTTTTAGGGATTGACTTGGGAGTTGTCATCAACCTTTGCATGTTTAGGGGAATTTGAATCTCTTTAGGGGGAATTAGTCATTCATTATTCTCTCATAACAGGTTTTTGAGATTTGGAGAGCTCTTGGTGATTTTGGGTTTTTGTAGGATTGTGGATTGTTGTGGATCCTTGTTGCCTTGAGGATATCAGGATTTTCTCTTGCTTGTGTGTGTGTGCTCGGATCTTTATAGTTTCTAGATCTATGGTTGAATTGGGCTTGAGAGTTTTCAGATTTTCTTTCCTCTTCCAAGCTACATTCTCCCGTTTCTTGCATTGGAATCAAGGTAGGTTTCATTTTCCATGTATGGTTTCAATTTTGTAGATCTGAGGTTTTTTGTGTTGTTTTAATGCATGTTCATTATTTTTGGCTTTTAAATGGCTTATGGTTGTTTCTACATTTTTGGGTGTTTATAGAAACCCTAGATCTGAATTTATTTCATTCTATGTGTTCTTAGCATCGTAGGGTTATGCTGTCAAAATTTCGGGAAGAAATTCCCTCTAGAACTCTTAGAAAATGAAAAATTAACCCTTTGTATAGTTTATACTATAAGAGAAATTAAATTTATGGTTTATTGGTGTTTTGATGATTTCGGGGTTTAGGAGGAGCGTAGATCTGTCATTTTCATGATTGTATGTTTCTTGGCATAGTACCCTCATGCTGTCAAAAAATTCGTGAAAAGATCTCTCCTAGAACTCCTAGAAATTGAAAAAATTAATCCTGCCTATAGTCTTAACTATAGAGGAAATAAATTAATTAGTTCTTAAGTATTTTCATTGAAAAAAATTAAATGAGTTGAAAAAACAACTCTCTGTAAGTCTGGTGAAAGAATTAAATTAATTCACCTACAAGTAAAAAAAAAAAATTCCCTTTTTAGATTTCCATTTTCAGAATTATTCAATAAAAAAAAATAAACTCTATTTTAAAAAAAAACAAACAAACATTAAATTGAATGTATTTGAAAGTTTAAAAATAAAAATAATAAAATAAAAAGTTTAATGAAGGGAGGGGTGGTGGGACCCCATCCCCAGCAACTCCCCTTCCACTTCTCCATTCTGCGTAGATTGCAGCACATGGGGAGGAGGACTGTGGTCCCCCCCCCCCCTTTTAACTCCTAGGAGTAGGCGCGACATGCACAAAGGGATAGGGGAAGACCACGTGGGTGCCCCCCACTTTATGCTTTGTTTAAATGTTTTTTTTTTTATAAATTAAATTAAAGTTAGTTTAATTTGATGTTAATTAGTAATTGAACTTAGTTAAATCTTATTTTAAATTGTTAATTCAAATTAGTTATTTTATTATCATGTTAATGTTTATTTTGTATTTTGATTTATGTTATTAATCAATATATAATGTGTATTAAAATATAATTATCTATTAATTTGTAGTATGAGTAGTTTATATTTATCTTATAATATGACTATTTAATAATATTTTTAATTGGTAATTTGTTTGCTATTAATTTTTATTAATATATAAGTATTAATTTTAATTATAAATATATTATTGTTAATTTTATTAAGTATGTAATTGCTTAAATTAAATTAATCAATGTGGATTATAGTTTAAAGTCATTTGAGACTATAGGATTGGATAATTAATTTGATTTAATTAAATGGTTATCTTGAGTAGACTGTCTAGTTACTAGAGGTAGTGTTAAATAGTTTTAATGCAATTAAGTTTAATTGTGTCAGATCAAGTTATTGATTAGATGAAGGTTTTGTATGCATTATCTGTAAGTATTTACATGAATATAGTTCATTTTTCAGTCCTTTAGGACGTTTTTATTTCTATGCAATTTTATGGATCTGTTTTGCTTAAATGTGTTACTGTTGGGGGCATTAGATGACCTAGGATGTATACAGAGGCTAGGGGGAAATGTTTATTGTTTATTTTAGTCTATGGCGTGTGTGTTCATGATATTACCCTAAACTGACCATGTTGACCCTTTCGATTCTGTTATCTGCTAGTGTACCTATGTGACCGTTCCTGTTGTATGGGATACTGATTTGGGGTACACTAGGGTTGTGACCTATGCTAGATCTGTTATGATCTCTAAGCATAGGGTAGGTTACCTAGATGAGTAGTAGGAGGTGGCTTGCAATAAGCTCTATGTCCGTAAGAGACTACTAGATTGCTTATTGTAGAGTATCTTAATAAGTGATAACTAAAGACATATTGAGAGATTAAAATGAATTAATAAGATATGGTTCTCCTCACCCATGCTTAAGTGCTAGTAAAGACTGAGATGGAGGTTGAGATAGTGCTTTCCCCCTTATGAGGCATAGGTTTAGGCATAGTTAGTGGCCTTGTCAGTTTGACAAGTCATTGGCTCCGTGTATGGTCACTTAGGTGCCGAAATCCATTATGATTATCGGGGCTGAACTTAAGGGTTAGACGTACATGATGACACCTTCCTTTACACATGCTAGATTTGTTACATTGTCAGTTGCCTCTGGATTAGTGATTCTTACCTATCATGATGATTAGTACATCGGATTAGAGAGCTATCAGGATACCTTGCTTAGTGGTTATTCCTTCTTGGTTTTGGATATCTGATTGGGATATGTTGTTATCTCCTTAGCACGGTGGGGTGGACCTTTGTGGTTCCACACAGATGGGTGGTAGTGATTCTTTACCCATTGAGATTCAATGTCCTTGTACCAGGTGCTTGATGGTTCTTTGCAGATGAGCTCCTTATGTTACTTCATCATTTATTATGTAATTTCATTATTGTAATCTTGTATTAGTGTAACTCATGTGATACCTAATCTGGAAATTGTAATATTAAGTAGATTAGAGTGATTACCACATACCCTGTGACATGTGCAGTGGATGTGTGTTATGGTGGTTTCATGGTTATCCATGAGGTTTATAACTATGGTTATGTAAGTTGTATTTGATATGTATAATTAGATGGAATCTTTTGTTATATTGTTAGTCATGTTTTTCTTTAACTAATTCAACGTCAAGGAACCCTTGAGTCATGTAATCTATGTGAGTGTAAGACATGTGTATAAATGGTAATCGCTTCAGCATGAATGTATGTTTCTTTATGTTAACTTAAAAAAAAAATTATTCAGCACACATAGTGACATGTTCTAGGTTAATCTCTCTTGGGTTCCTTGGCAGGGAATTACAATAAGGTTCTCACCTTCTTCTGATTCTAAGGGAACCTCAGGGTGTTTGTTTCCACCACTAGTTTCTTCTTCAACATAGTTCACTCTTTTGTCACTTCCTTGAGAAGTAGAAGCCTTCTCTGGACATTTGTATATAAGGTGTCCCATTTGATTATAGTGGTAACACTTCATAGTGGAAAAGTGATTACCCCTACCTTGGTTGTTGTTTCTTCCTATTCAACTAGAGTTCCTTCCTTTATTTTAACCCTCTCTATTGGAGCTTCCTTCTTGTTCTTCAACAAATTTTTTCCCCCCTTGATTCTTTGGTTCATATTTCCTTCCACCATATCCACCTCTTTGTCCTCTAGTGTCTCTGCCTCTACCTCTTCCTTTGGTAGTACAAGAGTCTTGTTTCTTCCTTACCTTCTCTTCAACTTTTATGGCATTTTTGTGGCACTTCTAAATAGTGTTTGGAGTCAAAAGACTCATCTCATCTTGTATTGTCCACTTTAGTTTATTAAGGTATCTTTCTACCTTAACCTTCTCATCCTCTACAACTCTAGATCTCATGTAAAGTCTCTGAAATTCTTTAGTGTATGAGTTTACATCTAGGTCCTTTTGTCTTAGACCTTGCCATCTCTTATGTAATTGTATTTCATAATCCATAGGGATATAATCATCTCTGACTTTTGTAACCATATCCTTCCATGAAGCAATGGTTCTATTTCCTTCCTTCTCTCTCTCTCTTATCTCAGATGAATTTCCACCAAGTGAGTGTAGACCCTCTCATTCTAGCTTTTGCAACCTTCACCTTTTGAGCCTCAGTGATTCCATCACACTCAAAATGGTTCTCTAGTCCCTCGATCTAGTCAAGGACTATCTCTAGCTCCATCTTTCCAGTAAAGATTGGAAGTCCTTCTAGTGCTTTGCCACTAATAGCCTTTAAGGCTTTCAAGAATGGTTCCTCATTAAGGACAAGGTCAACTTTGGGTAGTTCATCATCAATGGCAATGTCTTTGCCTTTGCCTTCAACCTTATCCTTCACTTCTTCTTCTTTCTCATCAACTTGATCTACTTTTTGCTCCAATTGAGCCAGTCTATCTTAGATAATTCTATTCTCCACTTCTTAATCATCTACCTTCTTAGCTATCACAGTATTAGTTACCATTATTGACTCTCCTACTGATTCAGTTGGTTGGAACATTAACCACAAGTTTGATCAACTATGCTCTAATACAAATCTGATGGAAGTGCTCCAAGGTTTGCTTTGCACTTGCTCACCTTAGGAATCTACTTATCCAAGTCTACTTACGATTCCTATTTCTCTACTTGAACCCTATTAGTCTCAATTATCCACCCTAATAATATCCTAACTCCACTCTAAGAGTTATTTCTCTTGTGCTTAACCTTGAAGGATTTCCAATAGTGAAATTTGCTCTTTGTTACTATGCTCTCTTGGATGATTCCAAACTAAAACTTCTCATAACTTTCTCACTAGTGCTACAAGGGATATTTCCATCACTAAACCATCCTTTTAACACACAATCCATCCCATTTGAATGGTTCTTCAAACTCAAATCAATCAAGTTTGAACTGCACGCTTCTTTTTATTCTATTAGGCCTAGTAGCCCAATTAGCCCTATCTAGAGGGTTTTTCTAGATTCTCTCTCAAAACTCTCAAACAACCATAAAAATAAATTTAGGATTTAGACACCCTTTTCAAATACATTAGATATTTTCAAGGTTTTAGATCCCTAAGTCCTTTGTACATTGTTGTCCTAAAATGTAGGTCAAATAGGGCTATTTTCATACATTAGTTACAGTCATCTCATTTCTCTCTAGACATATATCTTGATAGATTGGTAAGGATATCAGATCATAGACAGAGCTCAAATAGACCCTAATTATTCTAAACCTACAATTAGTTTCCTTCTGCCAAATATTCCCTTGCAATGGCACTCAATTCTATCATTGTTACACACCTAGCTAGACATGCATTTGTTTCCTAGGAATAACTTTTAAAATAGCTACTCAACTCCTCAGACCTCCTACTTGAATATGTACATTTTAGAGAGGCTCCCCTAGCTCATTCATCTAACCTTTTGAGTTTCCCACTGTTGGATTTCATGGGGAAGCTATAAAACCTAAACTACACTGAACTAGACCAGTAGACTCTCTAAAACTTATACAATTTCCTACAGCTAACAAATTAACACTATAGTACTTTATCCTTGAATGAAAAAGTCTTAAATGCATTCCTACTACATGAATCAAACAATATAGTATGTCTTTTAATCCATTAAAACACTAACAACATTCAAACAAGTCACTTGTACTCTGTATCTTAGAACACTTGTTCTATTGCTTTCAAAAACTTGCTTACAATCAAATCTACCTCTGGAAATGATCCATAGAGTATCATAAGATTCTTCCTCCACCATTTTAGGCCACTAGCATTGATTTCCTAGTCCTATAATGAGGGGAATCCAAATTTTTTGAGCTGCATGCAACATTTGCAAAAGTTGCAAATGTTGTCATGACAACTTTTGAGCATCTTTTGCATTTATGATGCAAAGAATATTTTAGGGCCTCTAACCCATACAACTTTATGGAATAACATCATTTAAGCCTGTTTAATAATATGTATCACCTTACATATGTCTAGGACACATTTAGACCCCATATCCCAAATTTAGGCCTATTCTAAGGACTCAACACTTAAAAGCAAACTAACCTAAAATAGAATGAAATTAGTACTAACCACTAATTCACCTAGTCACACACAACAACAAGACCTTCTAAGGTCTAATAAAAAACATACTGACTTGGCCATAGTCAGTTACAAGTCAAAACTAACTAGGGATTTGTGGATAGCCTAGGTGTTCCTGCACCACTAACTCTATGAGCCTGACCCATCACTACCTTCCTAGACATGTGTTAACATAGCTCTTATGCATGTAACCTTTCTTACACATTCCTATATTTCTAAAAACATGTTCATCTTTCCCTCTTCTCATTAAATACAACACCCTAACCATATGTCATCATTTAATTTTGGATTTTCCCGTTGCGGCCTTTTTTAATGAAGTTAATCTTTATGTCCATCGATTAAAGTTCTCACCATTTATTCATTGTTCTATCATGGGCCTCTAGTTTTATCTTCACAACTTATTAAACAAGTACCATTCCTTAAATTAAAGTCCTCCTTTTCTACTATAACACTCATCAAAATTCTTCACTCACCTCAATTTTGATTAAGTACTAAATTATCTCTTAGAGGAAGATGACATCATTGTTATAAAATGAAGTCTAATTGCCAAATATCCCAGCACACTCTTTTTTTATTATCTTTCATATTTTTGTGTCTTAGTGAGAAAGAGGAAAATAACTTTATATAAGTAATTACATGTATTTCCAAGAGTGAAGAAGTTTTCCCAACTGAGAAATTTTGACAAAACTAAGTTTTCAAGTTAAAAATCACTTGAATATGTAATTTAGAGTGTTTTAATTATAACAACATTATAAAAACCCATAGTGGTGAAACACGGCATGAATCTCACATAGTTGAAGATATATTTCAATGATTTAGATATGTGATGCCACAAATATTTTTAAGTCTACATATCTTCTTTTGTGGGTCATAAGTCTTTTTTTTATCTATGCAAACTCTCCTTCCCTCTCCAAATGTATAGAAATTATATTGCAAGTTGAAAAAAGTGGAATTGCATAATGAAACTAGGGGACTAAAGTGGAACCAAAAGATTCTTAAGGGACAAGAAAAGTTAAGTATTGCTTAAAGGAGTAAAATGTGTAGCATAAAATTATGGCACCATTGAGTGTTGTTTTGGAAACCTATCAAAAAGTTTAGTTTTCAATCTTGTAATGTAGTTTACTTGTTTTATCTGTGTTTACCCTCTCCTATCAACATATCACATTATTGTTATTTTTCAACCTATCAAATTAACCTCATTTCCACATGCTATTTTTTATGTCATCATTCCTCTTATTATCATGTTGTTGGCTAAATGTGAGGTCAAATTATAGCTTCCATAGGGGTTTAGCCATGCATAGAGTTTGATGGTCAAAATGATCATTATTTCACTTTTGAACCATATATGACAACTTCAAAATGTATTAAATCAATTGACAAACTATTTTGTTATAAAATTGTATAAATGAAACTTTAAATTATTAATAAACTTTACAATTTTATTAAAGGTAGTGTATAATATTTTACTTTATAGTATAAAAATATGTTTTAAATTAAGGTTCATATAGGTTTTGAAGGGACCCAAAATTTTTTTACAAAATGTTGCCCTGAACATAGAATCAAGAAACCAGTAGCCATCCATAAGTAAAAAAAATACAACACGACAAAAAAAAACACAAACAAAAGACAAGAAAACAAAGTACTGTAGAAAATTATTCATGGCCTCATTAGTTAAATTATTCTCTACAAACATATTTTTTGCATATCTTGTAATTATAGGTGATAAAATATCACAACCTAGTCATCACTATCAATCTACCCAATTCCTTGTTGATTCCATGGAATGGTAGTAAGAAACATGCCTTGGAGGTCCTAGAATGGAGAGTATTATTTCTGCAACATGATTAGTTAGGGATCTTTGGTGTCAATTCCTTCCAATGGAAAATAAATGTGACCACACTGATCAATTTTGTGGCAACAAGCTTAGATTTTTCAAAATCATTCAATGAAACCACATTTATTTCAGAAAACCGATCAATACATGTCACATACCTTATTTATGCTTCCACAAGTTTTCATACATGTTTACCATAGAGTTTTAAAATATTATATCTCGCAATAATTATCCTTCCATTATGCTTAATTGGATGTTTATACCCTATTTTAAAACTTCCATTTCGGTATAGGCCGGGACAAAGTTGAGAAACAAAAATTTCTCTTGGATCGCAATCAATCATTTATGGACAACAACAAAAATTTGTGTTGGAGAAATGTTTTAATTTGAGTCTTAATGATAATAGGAATAAATGGAGCTAACCTTGACAAAGGCAATGATCCCATGCAATTTTCACCTAAGCATTCAAAGGCTTAGTCTATGTTATTTATGCCCAACAAGATTCCTACACCGTATCAATTAGTCATTCACTACAATTTGCAAGACACTTAAGTCAACACACTAGAGATGATATATATAATATTTGTATGCAAAAAAACATATAAATTAGTCAAGGAATAGAGTCGTAAGATAATAATTTAACACGACATAGAGAATATTGGGGCCAAGAAAATAGATCCTTTAGACAATTATTGATAAAAGTTTGTACACCACATATATTAGCCAAGCACTACACATTATAAGACAATTAAGTTATCACACTAGAAACAATATCTATGCTACATTAGTAAGTCAACATGAACATCAACTAGTTAGTCACTACAAGATGATATCTAAGATATTATACTAAGTTGTCAGGCATATCAATTCATCAAGCACTACAAGACACAAGATACTAAGCTATGTCAAAACACAAGAGACGATATTGTAGCCCATAAAATGGGTGCCTAGGGTCAATTTTGGATGAGTTGGCAAGTCCAAGTACAAAATTTCACAAAACAACAAAAAAGTCACAACAATACGAACCCATCTCTTTGGAAAAGCCTCAAACATGAGAAAAAAAAGATTTCCATAATGGAAAAATTATACGCTTTTCTCTCCACTGTATTTGAGGCTATACAAATCCATAAAATATCTTCCTTTCACTAATGTGGCACAAAATGTCCCTATGAATTTACCTACCAACAATTTGATTGGGCCCACCACCTAAACCCTAGCTTCCACAACAGAATTTTCATGTTGAGAAATTCATCAAATAAGATTATTGTTAAAAAAATTATCCAATGAGGCTCAAACTAACTTGAAAAAAGAGTATAAGTGCCAAAAACCACAAAAAAAATAAATACCATGATCTAATTTGATAATAAAAATCAAGCCATGAAAAAATGTAGAGAAGTAGGCCCACAGATAAATGAAGCCATCAACACATAAATTACTTGCCTATCATGAGCTCACCATGATGATAAAAAACTCTAATGACTAATATATTAGTCTTTGCCCAAAAAATGTTTCTCAAGTTGACTTAAAGAAACATGTCACTTTTACACAAGGTACAACAAAAAAAATTCATGCATTAAGCCAACCAGTATTGGAAAGAGCACTAGCATTTTGTGTCAAACGATAATGCAACAGTCAATCCTCAAATGAAAAAACCTTCAATGCAAAAAAATTTGTAACCTTAAACTTTAGTGAACACTTAGGTGCAAGGAATTGCAAGGTAAAAGGATATAATATCATGTTAACATCTACGAGCTTGACTAGTAGCTCAAAATAAGTGGTGCAGGGGCCTAGAAAAACACATGGCCACATGAAGACACTATACACCTTGTGAGATGGAAGAGCATCACATGAAGTCAATTGGAGTGTTTAAAAGCTAATAATGACATTTTGTAAGAATGAATGCAATGTAATGATTCAAAGTCCTAATAAGGACCCTAGGAACAAATTCATGAAATATGACAATATGATTCCTAGAGTGATAAATTAGGAGTCTAAGGTGTTTAATGTTTTAATAAGTTCACAAGATGACCATTTCCAAGGTTATAGGTCTGTAGGAATTTATTTGAATATAGGTTTAAAATTCAAATTCAAATCCCAATGGCTAATGCCAATTAGGCAGGAAAGCATGTTTAAGGGATTAATTGGCTTTGTAACTATTGGGAATCATTTGGAATTGGTTGGAAATATTTTAATATACCCTATATAGCCTTGTTAAGGCATGGGGAGAAAGGATAGTACAAAATAGAAAGCAGTTTGTACGGACTATGATGAAATAAAAATAAAAAAAACATTTTCTAGCAATCTCTTTATGTTCTTGCATGATTGATTAAGTCTAGTGGTTGATTTTTGTGCTTGGATTATTTGAATACAAGAATAAAAAACTTGTTAATACCTATGGATGATCTAAGGTAATATTGTGTTTACATTTTCCAAGTTGCTATTGACAGGGTATAAGGGATTCACATTTATTGTAAAAGTTTTGATTTTCTCTAAGAACGAATGATCATTCCATGGACGTAGTGTACTGTTACTCATGGAATTATCATGCTATAATATGTATAATATAAAACTAAAACCTAATTTGTAGAGAAGTGTTTAGAGATGGTGACCACCATATGAATGTTTGGTTGAAGGAACACCAATTTGGAGGGTAGGTTATTGCAGTAGGCAATCTACCTTTAGAAGGGCATATTTTATGATGGAATCAATTAATATATGTTGAGGAGAAGGAGAATAAACCGCTATTTGGTTGAGAGTAATGTGGGAAGGTTGACATTGATCATGCCCTAGTTTTGAAGGGTTTTAGGGGAGCAATTTGGGGCTTTAGAATGTGGAGAACCAATATGACCAAATTAAATGCATTTCTCCTTAGTTGGAGTCATTTTATAACTCTTTTTATTAAGTCATGGTCAAGGGTTAAGTCTTTGATAGGGGTTAAGTCCTTGATAGGGTTTCTTTGAAAAAGTGGGGTAATTTTGCCCTTAAAATAATCACAGTTGGTTAGATGGATGATTTTTTCCAAAACAACAGATACTAATTTTTTAGTATGTTATAGAGAAGCCAAATTAGTGTTTGAATACCTTATTTTTTATATTTCATTTGAAAATTTCTTTTGTAAAGTATGAAAAAAAGTTGTTGAAGATCTAATAGGGAATTAGGCCTGTTAGGATAGTATTTGGGGTTTTCCTATAAGTTGGGCACTTGGAACTTTGAAATTTATTTATCCTGGTTAGATTGGGTAAGTAGAGACCTTTAGAGAAACTGTGGGCCATTGGGAAGGTGAAGTTCATATATTGAGCCTTCTAGTCATTTGGGTACATGAAGGAACATTGTGGACATACACAACTTTTGTGCATTTGACAAATTTTGCAACAAAAGATTGAGAAACCTGATTTCTCTACATCAAATGGTATCAGAGAATAGTAGTATCCTCTGGGGGATGATAAACTGTATATGTCTGAGGGAGAAGAATTTGAAACATTTGGAGAAGAGGCTCAAGAGATGCCTCCCAAAATGATGAATGTTCAACTTGCCAAGGTTGTGGCATAGTATGCAAGGGAGAATAGGAAGATGATAGAGATGGAAAAGGTGAAGAGGAAGATGAATAAGAAGAAATGAGACAATGAAAAAGAATATGATAAATAAGAAGAGAGAGAACCAAGGGAAGAGTTAGATCCCGAGGATGCAAGAGTTGCCAAGATTGTCAAATCAATTAACGCAAATGATTAAAAAGGTAAGTTTTATATTCCTATGTATGATGGTAGGATGACTAATGAAGAATCAATTGATTAGTTTAGTGTTGTGGATAATTTATTTGATTGTGAAGATGTGGAGGGTGGTCAGAAGGTTAAGATTGCTAAGTCCGTATGGAATGGGAATGCATTTCTATGGTGGGATTTCTTGTAGGATGATAGATGGAATAAGGGAGTACCTAGAGTTACTTCATGGCCAAGGATGATGGACAAAATGAAGGAAAATTTCCTTCCTAAAGAATAAAAAGTGTAGTTATACAAGAAATTCCAAAGTTTGAGACAAAAGGACATGGATGTCTAAAGGTACACTGAGGAGATTCACAAACTTGAAATCAGGGTTACCCATGATGAAGATGAAGAGGAGAAAGTGGAAAGATACCTAGGTGGGATAAGGTTCAATATAGAAGAGGAAATTAGTATTACTACATTTAGTACTATGCAAGACTGTTATAAGTTGGCAGTAAATGCAGAGGACAAGATAAAGAGAAGGAAAGAGAGACAAGGAAGTGGAAGAAACTAGTCAAATAGGGGTAGAGGTAGAAAGAAAAATGACAGTTAAGAGTAGAGTAGTAGTGAAAAAGGTAATTAGTCTATGTTTGATTAGAGAAATGAGAAAAGAGGTGGTGGAAGATTTGGTGCAAGTAGAAGAAATAGTACCTTCAAGGGGAAGTGTTATAATTATGGAGAGGAAGGGCATCCTTTCTACAAGTGCCCTAAAAAATATACAAGGAAGTATGATAGGAGAGTGGCATTGAAACAAGACAGAGAATAAATTGAGGAAGATGAACAACAAAGTGGAGAAAGAAGGACAAACTTGTCATATCTTGAAGTTGAGAAATGTCTCATGATGAGGAAAAGAGAACCATTGCAATAGGTACCACAAGTATCCATCTTAAAAACCAATTGTTCAAGTAAAGGTAAGATTTGAAAAATGATCATAGATTCAAGTTATTTTGATAATTTTCTTTCTTATAAAATGGTTAACAAGTTGCATTTGGAGAAGTTTGCATATCATATACCCTATAGAGCCTCTTCCAAGGTAAGTGATGAACAAAGTCTTGTAATTAGGGAGAAAGCTTGTGTGAATTTTTCCATTGGTGAGTATAAGGGGTAGGTGTTGTGTAACATAGTCCCAATGACATCTTGTCATATCCTTTTAGGAAGGCCTTGACAGTCCATGAGAAGGAAAATACATGATGGGTACAAGAACACCTATCTTGTGCATAAAGATGGATAGTTTCTCTTACAACCTTTCAAAATAGTTCATCATTTGCATCAAGAATTATTTTTTTTGGTAGGAAATAACATGTTGATTTGAAGGACTCTATGACATGTAGATCTCTGAGAGAAGATCGGAGGACTAGAGAATCATTGTTGGTGCTGAAAATTGATGAAAGGGACAAATAATGCAAGATGGCAGAGTGACGAAGTAATGTGGATGAAAATGGAGTAGTTGTGGGAACACATTGGTGTCCTATT
Organism: Thuja plicata; assembly: GCA_018584345.1. Classification (NCBI taxonomy): domain Eukaryota; kingdom Viridiplantae; phylum Streptophyta; class Pinopsida; order Cupressales; family Cupressaceae; genus Thuja; species Thuja plicata. The sequence goes on along the minus strand of MU223560.1, from coordinate 190,871 downwards.
GATTCACCAATAAAAGGGGACAAAGGTTTGTCCATGGAGGGCACTAGAAGGGGTTATTTTGATTCTAAATTGTTGAAGGAATGACAGTCCAAACAAATCTATGATGATTATCCCAAACAATGGTCAAATGATGGTATTAATGCCATATTTTATTTTCATGTTTATAAAATGTATTTTGCATGTTCAAATAAGAAGGATGATGATATTTTAGGGAAGCAAATACTTGGTAGAAGAAGACAAATTTGCAAAGCTCCATCGAGGAGACTTGGTGGTGTGAAAACAAGGCCCCTTATCTCTTGGGGCAAGAGATTTTTTGTTAGTGGGGAGTATGGTGTAGTGACACCTAGACAAAATCATGGTTTCATGCAGACACCAAACATCTTGGAATATGGAAGAGAATCACATGAATTCAATTGGATTTTTTGAAGCTAATAATGTAATTTTTTTATAATTAATGCAATGTATTGCTTCAAAGTCCTAATAAGGAACCTAGGACAAAATTCATGAAATATGGAAATATGATACATAGATTGGTTAATTAGGAGTCTAAGGTGTTTAATGTTGTAATAAGGTCACAAGATGGAAATTTCCAAGGTTATATGTCTGTAGGAGTTTATTTTAAAATATTTTTAAAATTCAAATTTTCAAATCCCAATTAGGAGGGAAAGTATGTTTAAGGGCTTAATTGGCGTTGCAACCATTGGGAACCAATTCTAATCAGTTGGAACATTTGTACTACACCCTATATAGAATGGTTAAGGCATGGGGAGAAAGGACAATATGATGACATATAACTAATTGAATTTTTAAAGATGTTAATTTGATCACCAAAATTTAGAAAGACAATGCAAGACATTAAATTAGTTAATGGATTGTATTGTCATTGATGTCAAATTGATATAATGTGATTGGTTATATTCAAAGTGTCAAAGACTTCAGAGAATCAGAGAGATAAATATTATGCTTTTAGTAATGCATAAAATAACAACATTCACTAAGTGACTACAAACACTGATGGTTAGTGGAACCTGACGAACAGAGAAACCCGAGAGCAAAGTCGCAGTGATGCCCGAGCAAGAAAACTAACAAGAATTACCGATGAGAAGAATAACAATCATTACAAAAACATGGTTTCATGAAGACACCAAACACCTTGGAATATTGAAGAGCATCACATGAATTCAATTGGAGTTTTTTGAAGCCAATAATGCAATTTTGTTATAATGAATGCAATGTATTGATTCAAAGTCCTAACAAGGACCCTAGAATGAAATTCATGAAATATCAAAATATGATGCATAGATTGGTCAATTAGAACTCTAAGGTGTTTATTGTTGTAATAAGGTCACAAGATGACAATTTTGAAGCTTATAGGTCTGTAGGATTTTATTTGAATATAGTTTTAAAATTCAAATTTTCAAATCCCAATTAGGAGGGAAAGCATGTTTAAGGGCTTAATTGGCATTGTAACCATTGGGAACCAATTTGAATCGGTTGAAAAAATTTTAATACACCCTATATAGCCTATTTAAGGCATGAGAAGAAAGGACAGTATGATGAAATATAAGTGATTGAATGTTTGAAGATGTTAAGTTGATCACCGAAATGCAGAAAGATAATGCAAGACATTAAATTAGTTAATGGATTGTATTTTCATTGATGTCAACTTGATATAATGTTATCAGTTATATTCAAAGTGTCAAAGACTTCAAAGAATCAGAGAGATAAAGATTATGCTTTCAGTAATGCATAAAAGAACAACATTCACTGAGTGACTACAAATATCGATGGTTTGTGGAACCCGACAAACAAAGAAACCTAAGAGAAAAGTCACAGTGATGCCCGAGAAAGAAAAATGACAAGAATTACCAATGAGAAGAATCACAAGCATTACCAATAGCCAAAATTACAGTGTTACCTAATGGACAGACAACCCTGACAAAGAAGCCTGAGGAGAACTGAAGTGTTTACCGAAACTATCAATGAGTTAAAATACCAAAAAGAACTCAAGTTAAAAAATGACAAAACACTTAGCTGTCAGAGCTAAAGATAGACTTTACTGGTTGTTAACTTTGTTTTCATTGAAAATTCAAAGCCAAAGATAAGTACTTGTCAAGAAGATATCTACGAGATAAAATAGGAGTAAAACTTTAAAGAAAGATTGGCTAAGATTGCGGATCACACCAAGAACAAGAAATTCAAAAACTTAGAAACGGTGATATCATGTCTATAAAGAGATAATATAATTCATTACGAATTAGGGGAGTGAATAGAGAAAGAGAATGTTGAAGATACACCGATGAAGAACAACCTCATAGAGTCCTGATCAATCAAGCTAAGGAAAGAGCTAAAGCTTTATGCGGACACCGAGCAATAGAGCACATCATCACTGAGTAGGAACTAGTGGAGAAAAGGTATTGAAAAGATACATTGATCAAAAAGGTATTATGAGCTTACAATAGATTTGGAAATATGCAAATCTAAGTTGTATATGTGAACAGATCATTTACTATTTTAGTTTAACCACTGGATTAGAAAGTCTCTTAACTGAGCAGGATTTAAAGATCTTTCTATATTGAGATACATCCCGAGGAGTATAAAAAAGTTTGATCACGAAGATAGCATGAGATGCTAGATACCATTTGACAAACCACATTGGGTTTGGTCAGAAAAGGTAGCATAGAGATTCCTGATATCAAGTGACAAACTATTCTATTTAAATGCTCTAACAAGATCACACCTAACATTATGTTTGTAACCATTAGCAAGGTTGGCTCTTGACCGAGCTCACTTCAGAAGAGTCAAAATTTTAGGCTACCATTCCAAAGTGGATTTTCCCTTAACAGGGTTTCCATGTTAAAAATCTATTTGTCAATGTGTTTATGAGTCATTTCTTTAGTGTTTTAAATTGCACCTAACTAATCTGGATTGATCGGTATACACTAAGTAATTTGCTATTTTTTGGTAAATGAAACATTGCTAATTCGTAAACAGTAAGAATAAGGTTTAAAGGTGAACTACAAGTAGTATTTATTTATTATGATTATTTGAAGGCATACATCTTGTAGGACTGAAGATAACTAGAGGCTTAATATTGTGGTACAAAGTTTTTGGGTTGATTTATTGGAATATTTTTGAGGCCACTGATTCACCCCCCCTCTCAGTTATTCTTACAATTGGTATCAGAGCTTGTGTGCTTATAAAGGGAGTTTAACAGCTCAATAAAAATATCATAAGATGAATAGATGATATGTGCCCATGTTGAATCAAGGTAAATTTCCATCATGGAAAAGCAGAATAAGAATCCATCTATCAGGTATTGGCAATGATTTTACTCAACACCTTGATACTAAATATGTGTTGCCTATAGGACCTCACACTCTTGAGAAATTGACAGAAAAGCATGAGCATAATTGCACGATGATAGAGCTTGCTTCCTCACTCTATGATGCTAAGTTTGAAGATTTCAAAATCTGCACCTATGCAAAGAAAATGTGGGATAAATTGAAGTTGGTACATGGAGGAGATGCTAATGTACTAAGAGCCAAGGAAGAAAGCCTAAGAGGGAGGTTTGATGACCTAAGGATGAAAGAATGAGAAAATATCACTGAGTATAACTGCAGAATAAAAGAGTAGTCAATGTTATCCGAGGAATTGGAGGTGTACTTGAAGAAGAGACAGTGGTAATTAAAATCCTAAGAACCTTACTTTCTATATATGCTATTAGAGTATCTTATATACAAGAAATGAGAGCAGTTGCAAACAATACTATTACTCTAGATAGTCTGATTGGTAAACTAATTTCATTTGAGATGAATGAATTTGATAATAGTGTCTTACCATCTATAGAATCTGCATTCAAATCTTCTTTAAAAATAATTAAGTCAAGTCATAAACACACTATGATGAATGAGAGTGATAGTGATAAGGAGGATCAAGGACTTGATGAGATTGAAGCACTAATGGAAAGAATATTGCAAAGAGGCAAAGGTAGATACAAAGGTAAACTATCACTTGTATATTTTAATTGTAAAGAGGTTGGACACTTTGTTGCAAGATGTCCTAACAAAAGAAAATATGATAGAAGTAATGAAAGATCATATGAAAATAATTTTGATAAAGGTGATAACAAAGATTATCGAAGCAATCAACAATTTGACAAAAGAGATACCTGAGACTACAAGGATAAAGAGAAGAAAGCTTGTTACCTAGCTGAGAACATAGCTGATGACACTGACACCAAATCTGATGAAGACATTGAGATGGTATTTGTAGCCATGAAGGATGATTCAAATGAAGAAGAAGAAAGGTATGTAGAAACTGCACTCATCTATAAAGTTAGTAAGAATGATGTCTAGATCATAGATAGTAGCTACACTCACCACATGACTAGTGATAAACAAAAGTTTGAAACTTTTGAATACTACAGTGGTGGTTCAGTAAGAATGGGTAATGACACACCTTGTCTAGTTAAAGGTAAAGGAACTATATGTTGAATAAGATGAGAAAATGTGAGAATTATTACTTGGTAAAAGGATTGAATTATAATATTTTGAGTGTTTCAAAGCTGAATAATGCAAGTCACTGAGTAGCATTTGAGAATAAGAAGGCAAAGATCTTCAATGAATCAGGAAGATTGATCGGAACTGGTGAATAGAGAAAAGGTAACCTTTTCTATCTTGATGACATTAACACCACTTTTTTAATGGTTAGAAATGAAGACATATGATTGTGGCACAAGAGATTGTGTCAGGTGAAGTTTTACAACCTGATAAATATAAGAAATAAAAGAAAATTCATAGGCTTACCGAGCATGTCTAAGCCCGAGCATATCATATGTAAGAATTGTCAAAAAGGTAAGATGAAAAAGTCTAATTTCAAAAGTAAATCCCATACATCTAATGCCATTCTAGAATAATTCCATACTCATCTATGTGGACCCATGAGGAAAAAGAGTTACTATGGTGATAGGTATTTCATTCTCTTTGTAGATGATTATTCTAGAATGATGAGAGTTATGTTCTTAAAAGATAAATCAGAATCATTCAAGATGTTTAAATGGTATAAGGCTATAGTAAAAAAACAAAGAATTAAGGAATTGAAATGGTTAAGGTCAGATAGAGGAGGGGAATTTATTTTAGATGAATTCACTAACTATTACAATGAGTATGGAATCAAAAGATAGGTTTCTGCACCAAGACCACCACAACAAAATGGGATTTCTAACAGGAGAAACATATCCATTTTTTTTTGTACAAGAACATTGATGATTGAGAAAAGAATCACTCAAAATTTTTGGAGAGAATCTATCAGTACTACTATCTACACATTGAACAGAGTACAATTGAAGAAGAACACAAAGAAGACACCCTATGAGCTTTGGTATGGTTACACACCCAATGTAAGTTACTTCAAAATATTTTGTAGTCAATGTTATATTTTGAAAGATGATAGAAATGGAAAGCTTGACTCCAAAAGTGATGAAGTTATCTTTCTACGGTATTCTACCAAAAGCAAGGATTATAAATGTCTTAACAAGTCCTCTAATAAAATCATTGAAAGTGCAAATGTAAGAATAGATGAATTTGTAGAGAAGAATGATAAGGAAAGAAGAAAAGAGCTAGAGAACTACAACAGGTTTGTTTACACCGGAGAGCCTGATACTCTAACCGAGCAATGGTGTATCTCTCTTGATAAATAGAACATTGCACTCGAGCATCACGCTGCAATAACCAAAAATCAGGAAAATCCTCAAGATGATGTTCCGAGCAATGGAGACTAGAGTGAAGGTCAAGATGATGAACATAATGATGAACACAAAGCTGAACCAAAAATTTCCAAGTATGTCAAAAGACATCATCCATAGAATCAGATCTTAGAAAACAAGAAAGGTGGAATGAGAACTAGAAGTAAGCCACTAAACACTAGATGTTTACTTTGTTATTTTGAGCCTAAATCTGTTAATACTGCACTTGAAAATGAAGAATGAGTAAGTTCTATGAATGAGAAAATAAAACAATTTGAGAAGAAAAAGACATGGACACTAGTACCAAGACCAGATGACAAGAATGTCATCGGTACCAAATGGATATTTAGAAACAAGATGAATGAGAATGGAGAAGTCACTAGAAATAAAGCAAGATCAGTATGCAAGGGATATGCACAAGAAGAAGGTATTGATTATGGAGAAAATTTTTCACCCATTTCTAGACTAGAAGGAGTTAGAATTATTCTTTCTTATGCTACATTCAAAGGATTCAAGATATACCAGATGGATGTCAAATCTACATTCCTAAATGAAATACTAGAAGAAGAGGTATACATTGAACAACCAGAAGGGTTTGTTGATCTAGTCAAAAGAAACATGGTATGCATACTACATAAGGCCTTATATGGATTGACACAAGCACCTAGAGCCTGGTATGAAAGACTTCACTCCTATCTCATTAGCATTGAATTTCTAAGAACAAGTGAAAATATCAATTTGTACTTCAAAGAAGATACTGATGGTAATATTTTGATTGCTGAAATATTTGTTGATGATATCATTTCTGGGAGAAATGAAATGTTATGTAAATCCTTTGCTAATGAAATGAGAAAAGAGTTTGAAATGTCTATGTTTGGGGAGATCAAATTCTTTCATGTTCTATAGATTCTTCAAAAAGATGCAGGCATATATATCACTCAGTCCAAATACATCAAAGAAGTGCTGAAGATATTCAAGATGGAAGATTCCAAACCATTTGGAATACCTATGGCTACTAGATGTAAGCTGAGAAAAGAAGAAAAATCAAATGAGGTAAATCAGACCTTGTATAGATCAATGATTAGCGAACTAATGTATGTTGTTCATACTAGACCAGATAATTGGAATAGTTGCAAGATTCTCCTTTAATCCCAAAGAATCACATATGACTCTTGTCAAGAGAATTATGAGATATCTAAAGAACACCAAGGAATATGGATTATGGTATAAAAGAGAAGGAAACTTTGAGCTTCAGGTCTATACAGATGTTGATTGGGCTCAAAACATTGATGACCGAAAGAGAACAACTAGAGGAGCATTCTTCATGGGTGACAGACTTGTCACATGGATCAACAAGAAGCAAGGATGCATCTCACAGTCTACTGCAGAAGCAAAATATGTGGCTGCTACTGCAAATTGCTCCAATATTGCATGGATCAAACAATTACTAGAAGGTATGAATATGAAGATTCTTGAACTAGTGATTATCTATTGTGATAATACCAGTGCAATTAACATATAAAAGAATCCAGTCATGCATGCTAAGACTAAGAATATTTTAATCAAGTATCATTACTTAAGAGAACAAGAGAAAGAAAAAGAAGTGATACTGGAATATGTTCAATCAAAGGAACAATTAGCTGATATATTCACCAAGCCATTATTGAAAGATACATTTGCGTACCTGAGAAAGAGACTAGGGGTCCAACCCTTATCTATCGGTCAGTAAGCTGACTAGAAGGCAACATCATCTTATACACAAATTAGAAGATCATTCATGTTGATGCAAGCACAGAGATAAACTACAAGATACATATGTATACAACAAGGTACATATCTACACCAAATACCAGAGTCACTATATTGTTGATGAATAGGGAAATTCAAGGAGTATATTATAAAAAGGGATGGAAGATGATATGAAAGAATTGTTTGGCATTGTTTTCAAAGGGAGAGATAATATCATTATAAACTCATTATCCATGGAGAGAAGTTCCTAAGAATTCAAAGGGAGAATTAATCATTATTTGAAAAGAGATTTGAAGGGAGAGATTACATAGGAAATATCCATCTAAGGGAGAGAAGTAACATGAGGAAGAGAATACACACAAAGGGAGAGATGACTCATTGTTGTCAAAGGAAAAAGAGATTATCAATGAGAGGAACAGTCAAGGGACAACACAAAATAGAGATAGAAGATGCTACATCTATCTAGTAAAGGGATTGAATATTGAAGAAAACACTCTAAAAGAAACAAATCTAAGCTATATGAGCTTACCGAGAGCCATGCATTAGTATTGGTTATAGAAAAAAATATTTGGGAGAGATGGATGAAATACACTTGATATATTTCATATTGTATTAGTAATAATATAGTGTGATAATGTAGTGTGTTTCCATCAATGCCAAAGGGAGAGATTCATGACATATAACTGCTTGAATGTTTGAAGATGTTAACTTGATAACCAAAATGCAGAAAGATAATGCAAGACATTAAATCACTTAATGGATTGTATTGTCATTGATGTCAACTTGATATAATCTGATCGGTTATATTCAAAGTGTCAAAGACTCCAGAGAATTAGAGAGATAAATATTATGCTTTCATTAATGCATAAAAGAACAATATTCATTAAGTGACTTCAAAAACTGATGGTTACTGTAACCTGATGGATATAGAGACCCGAGAGAAAAGTCACAGTGATGCCTGAGAAAGAAAACCGACAAGCATTTTCGATGAGCAGAATCAAAAGCATTGCTGACGACCAGAATTACAGTGTGACCCGATGGAAAGAAAACCCTAATGGAGAAGCCTAGGGAGAAATGAAGTGTTGACTGATGCTATCAAATAATTAAAACATCGAAAAGAACTTAAGTTCATAAACAAAAAAATACTTAGCTGACAGAGCTAAAGATAGACTTAACTGGTTGTTAACTTTTTTTTCATCGACAAGTTAAAGCTAGAGATAAGTAAAAGATTTAATTTTGTTTTATCCAGTTGTCAAGAAGATATCTACGAGATAAAATAGGAGTAAATCTTTAAAGAAAGATTGGCTAAGATTGCGGATCACACCAAAAACAAGAAATTCAAGAACCTAGAAACAATGATGTCATACCTATAAAGAGACAATCTAATTCATTATGAATTAGGGGAGAGAATAAAGAAAGAGGATACTAAAGAGAAACTAATGAAGAACAACTTCATATAGTCCTGATCAATCAAGCTAAGGAAAGAGCTAAAGATTTTAGTGGACACCCAGCAACAGAGAATAACATCACTGAGAAGAAAAAGTGGAGAAAAGGTATTGAAAAGATACATTGATCAGAAAGGTAAATATGAGTTTAAAATAGATCTAAAAATTTGCAAATATAAGTTGTATATGTGAACATATCATTTACTGTTTCAGTTTAACCATTGGATTAGAAAGTCTCTTAAACAAGCAGGATTTAAAGATCCTTTCTATATTGAGATTTTAAGAATAACAGTCCACAAGACAACTGAGAGGGGGGGGGTGAATCAATTATAGTATAGATTATTAAACTTTAAACTTTATAAACCAAATCCCTAAATGTAAATGATAACACAGTAAATGCCAACACCATAACACAATTTTGTTGTCAAGGAAACCCTGTTAAAGGTAAAACCACAGTGGGAATTAACACCCACAAATAATATACTGGGAGTATAGTATCATTGTTAAAAGATTTAGCCATGTTAGGAGATTTTTACAATATTATAGTACACAGTTGTTGTTAGGAGATAGACACTATTAGGAGTCAAAAGAAATAGTAGGCTCACTACCAAGGCACACTGCCCAAAGAAGGTTAAAGCCACCCTCAAGGATTCAAAAATCTGAACAAGTGTATAAAGCATATACACAATTCAGTGAACTGTCTAATAACAACTGTCTTTGCTTGGTAATTTCCAATGAAGTATTCCTCTCTTAAATAATGCTCTACATTCAACAGCCAAACAAGCCTCACAACTTTCACTTATTGTTATTTTCAATCTCTGTCACATCTTTCCAAAAGGAAAGATCACTCATGTATACCCTCTTACAATAGCTCATTAGGTTAGCCAATTAAGCTTTCCTAATACACAAATAACTAATTAGGTTGGCCAATTAAGGCTTTCCAATATACAACTAATTATTTGACCCCTTTCTAAGATGCACACGATATCCATAACAAGTAAACATCAATTAAAATCTAGCACATATACTTCCAGATCCACAATCCATGCTCACAATTCATTTTACACGCTACATGTCTGAAGTCGGCCACAAATTAGGTCTTCTTTAGAATACATGCCACAACTGATGTCTCTAGTAACCAAACAACAATCAAAGTTAACCAATTACTCCAACATATGTCATCCATCCACTATTAAGCTTGCATCATCTGAAATATCTTCGACATAAAGATATACAAAAAACAGAGAGACCTGCTCTATCCAGAATCATAGTTACAGTCCAAAAACCAGTCTTTACCAAATCTACTGTAACATCCACAATATGAAACATAAAGCTAAGAGACCTTAGGAATAAGTTCAATACACATCCTTCTATTTAAATCCAACTTTGATAATTTTGAATCATCCATAAAGTTTCCGTACACTCCTTCCAGTCAAGTAACCAGTCAGTCCTCTCCACAGAAATATATGTTGACATCAGTGACAAAACATGAATATCAACAGCATGATTAGTAACCAAAACTAATATCATCCAACAATCTCCCCCTTTGGTATTGATGGAAACATATGGGAAAATCTATATGCATCAATCCAAAAGTACTCTCTCTCAATACAATATTCTCAATATTCTCAACACAAATCTCTCAAAATAGTAGGGATTTTCACATAAATTCCTTCCCCCTTAGGAAGCAATGGAAAAGGGTGCCATAAGTGATCTTTATTCTTTTGTAAGGTGTATATTCTTCAAATCTTCATGTCCAATCAGCCAGGTGCAAGATCACTCAAATGTACTCCATGGTATTCTTTTACGATCACTCCCCCTGAGGAGTAGATGCATACATCAAGTCCAGAAATTAATATAGCTCTAAAAAACACTCGACTGATGCATGTATTTGTCAATTAATTACCACTAGGAGGGGCCATCACCCCAAGCTTGCTTCTGAGATATTCAAAATCATATTTTGACAAAGGTTTAGTAAATATATCTTTTATCTGTTCCTTTTTGCTAATGTATTCCAGTTTAATTTCCTTCTCTGCTACCTTCTCCCTCAAGAAATGATACTTAATGGAGATATACTTTGTCTTCAAATGCATCACAGGATTCTTTGACATGTTTACTGTGTTGGTGTTATCACAGTGGATAACCACTGGTTCTTCAAAAACTATCCCAATGTCCTTTAGCATATGTTTGATCCAAACAACTTGTGTACAATTTATTGCAACAACAACATACTCTGACTCAGCAGTGGATTGGGAAATACAGTTCTACTTCTTACTCAACCAAGAAAATAGCCTTTCCCCAAGGAAAAATGCACTAGCACTTGTACTTTTTCTATCATCTACATATCTTGCCCAATCAACATCAGTATAAGCCTGTAAAGTAAACTTTTTTTATTTTTCATACCACAATCCATATTCTATTGTTCCTTTCAAATATTTGAAAATTCTTTTTGCAGCAGCAAAGTGTGTCTCTTTAGGATCTGCCTGATATCCAGCCACAATTCTAAATGCATTGGTAATATCTGGTCTAGTGTGAGTTAGATATTGTAGACCTCCAATAATCAATTTGTACTTGATTTGTGCAACACTTTGAGTCTCATCATTATTTTTCAATTTGTGTCCAGTACCCATAGGTGTTCCAATAGGTTTACAATCTTCCATTCCAAACTTCTTCAACATTTCCTTAAGATACTTGGTCTGAGATATAAAAATGCCTTTCTTACTCTGATTAATTTGCAAACCAAGAAATTTTTTTATCTCCCCAATCATTGACATTTCAAAATCATTCTCCATTTATTTATAAAATTTCTTACTCATTTTATCATTGCCTCCAAAAATGATATCATCAAAAAAACTTTTATAAATAAGATTCCATCTTTATCAGTTCTTAAATACAAATTACTGTTTGCATTACCTTTTCTGAAACCAAGATTAAGTAGATATTTGTCCAGTCTTGTATACCATGCCATTGGTGCTTTTTTCATTCCATACAGTTCCTTTTTCAGTCTGCAAACCATGTTTTCATCATCTGTCAAAGGAAAACCATCAGGTGGCTCAGTATACTTCTTCTTCTTCTAGATCACCATTCAGGAATATTGACTTCACATCCATCTGATATACTTTAATGTCTTTATGTGCAGGATAAGAAAGAAATAATCTCACATCTTCTGATCTAGAAATAGGAGAAAATATTTCTTCATAGTCTATGCCTTCTTGTTGTGAGTAGTCTTTACATACCAATGTTGCCTTGTTTCTTACCATTGTTCCTTCCTCATCCATTTTGTTTCTAAAAACCAATTTAGTACCAATCAAATTTTTATTCTTAGGTCTTGGAATGAGTTCCCAAGTATTGTTTTTATTTATCTGATGAAGTTCTTCTTCCATAGCTTTAGTCCAAGATTCATCTCTACATACTTCATCAATAGTCTTTGGTTCAACTTGAGAAATCAAGAAAATTTCATCTCTAGCTTTAGATCTATTCATCATCCCTTTGTTTGCATCACCAATAATTTGATCTTTAGGATGGTTCCTCTTGACATACCTTGGTTTTTTTGGTGTCTCAGTAGCTTCAATCTATTCTTCTTCAATCTCATTCTCGTTCATCAAGGGTTCTTCAGGTTCAGTAACAACCTCTTTTGTTTATGTTATCTGACCACAATCATATATCCTTTCCTGAAGCTGAAATTTTTCATCTATCCTAACATTGGCACTTTCAATCAACTTTCTTAATCTCAGATTGAAACATTTATATTCTTTACACTTAGTGGAATAATCAAGAAATATTCTTTCATCACTTCTAGCATCAAACTTGCCTATCTCATCATCTCTCTTGATATAACATTTACTACCAAATATTCTAAAATATTTAACAGTAGGTGTATGATAAAACCATAATTTGTAGGGTGTTTTACTTGTACCTTCTGTGATTTGAATTCTATTCAAGGTGTATACAATAGTGCCAACTTCTTCTCTACAGTGAACATGTGACACATTTCCTTCCAGCAACATAGTTCTAGTAGCATCTAATATAGTTATGTTTCTTTGCTCTACTATCCCATTTTTTTGGGGAGTTCTAGGAGCTGATGTCTTTCTATATATTCCATGCTCTTCATAGTATGAATTGAATAAGTCTGGTGTGAATTCTCCACCTCTTTTTGATCTCAAACATTTTATCTTCAAACTAGATTCATTCTCAACTTTTTCTTTAAATAACTTGAACTTGTTGAATGCTTTAGATTTATCTCTTAGGTATGTAACTTACATCATTCTACACTAGTACATTTGAGTCCTTTTTTTTACGGATATGTGTCACAATTCTGACACTACCTCATCGACCAAGCGACACAGACCCATGTTGCAATTTTTGTGTCAGAACCACCGACGATTGTTATGTGTGTCATTATTGCGACGACAATAACCATTGTCATAAGCACTGGCTACATTGTTTAGCATGTCATTGTTACACTTTAAGACTATTGCAATTACGATGGGTGTACGATGGATATGTTTTACATGCGACATCCAGCTATTGGTAATTTACAACATCTGACCATCGCATGTATAGCTTCGGTGTTAGTAATTCTCTAGAATCCATCATAATTGTTATGGTATTCTATAATATTAAAAAAAAAATAATGAGATTCACTTTGTTTTTCACCAGATGGAAATGTTCAATATAATGCTAGTAGTTTTAAATGTTCAATATAATGCCTGGAAATATAGGAATGGTATAGAGGCCTTGGCAGGTATGGTAGTTGATATTACTAGTTTGATTCCTTCAAATGAATTTGTAGTTGTAATAGCCAAAATTACCCTTATCTGAATAATCTACTAGAAAGCTAAAAAATAAAGCACACCTCTTTTAGGACATTGATTATTTTAATGATAGGAAGAAGATCACTTTGATAAATGGTTATATGCATGTAATTGAACCCCAGTCCCCTAAACATACTTCTAAGATATGTTGATGGCCTTTCTGCCATGTAGTCATTATCAAAAAATTAGCATCTTTCTTGAATCCATGCTATAAAAATAGTATGCACATTGCTAAGGTAAAGTTTGGAGAAGTAACCTTTTAAATATCAAAATCATGAATGAAGATGCAAAGTAAGAGAAGACTCAACATAACTATATAATGTAGGTTCAAGTTGAGAATTATATTTGCAACTGAACATAAATCTAAATTACCATTCTTCCTATAGTGTTATTTGCAGCAGGATTCAAAGTGGATTTTAGAGTTAAGCTCATGGTCATAAAATTGAGAAGTTTCAAATTTTCTATTTTCCAATGAAAAGTCAAGGAAATATGTGTTTGACCAACCTTCTAACAAATAAAGAGCATCATGCATTGTTTATGAGTTCACTATTTGAGCACCACATGACCCTGTTATGAGCTATGTTTGTTATATACATATACATATATACATATATATATACATACATATATACATATATATATATACATATATATATATATATATGTATATATGTATATATATATATATATGTATGTATATATATATATGTATGTATATATATAAGTGTGTATATGTGTATATATATATGTATATGTGTATATATATGTATATGCGTGTCTATATATATATATATATGGTGTTATTGTTGTCATTGCATGCTTGCTGATGTTGTGCACCATATATTGTTTTATATATACATTGTTTATTTCGTTGAGACCGTGACTAGCTTGACATTTGTAATGTATTTGTTATTACTGGATCAATGTTGCCATGTTGTTGAGGTTGTAGATGCATTGAATTACCACTGTCATTCTATTTTGATAGCATGTAGTGTTTGATCTCTCTTTATTTGTTTTGTTGTTGATATTCACTATGTCGTACTCCCCGTTTATGATCATTTCATGAGGAAATGTCTTGATGGCTCGCGGGCTGCAAGCTAGGGCATCATGCACTGTTTATGAGCTCACTGTTTGAGCACCACATGACCCTATTATGATCTATGTGTTATATATATATATATATATGTGTGTGTGTGTGTGTGTG
>MU223560.1:132945-146132 GCA_018584345.1 Thuja plicata | reverse complement strand
AAAGTAAATTGGGATATATTGAGGCCAATAATGGCAATATGTAATAAACAATTTAATTTAAATATTATAAGTCCTGGAAGTCCTGGCAAAGGACTTAGGACCAAAACAATGTAAGGGTGGCCAATAGCGCCAAATGGGATCTAAAGTTGTTTAGGGGAGTCAATCAGGTCCTAGAAGAAATAATAAATTAATTGGGATAGAAGTTAATATATTTTTAATATTAATATGCAATAAAATGTAAGTTGGAAATTCAAATATTTGAATTCAAACGGTTATGTGCATTTAGGAGGGAAAATGGTGTTTTAATGTTTTTAGAATTAACCAAGCCTTCAAACCAACCCAGATTGGTTGAGGAAATTGATAGGAAGTTTATTTAATGCTTGGAAGAGAGAATGGTACAGACTGGAGATGAAATGTATAGATTTCTACTCAAAATGGCAATAAAATTCAGAATTTCATAGCTTTATTTGGCATGTTTTGATCTCTATTTCATTCCATTCATTTTGTTGATTCTTGGAATAAATATTAGGGTTGTATAAGACATGTTTTGATGCTTTGAAGTATTATTTTTTCCATTTCAATCAATTTGAATTGACTGTACTCACTAAATCTCTATTTTTCTTCGTGGTTTCTTTAAAATTCCTCAATGTGAAAGAATCATTCCATGAATGTTATTGTTGTTTCTCATGGAATGATGCATATTTAACATGTACAACATTGTACTAAAATTATATGTTTCAAAAGTGTTTATTTGATATGGTGATCACCAAGAATAGTGAAGAAAACCTCATGAAATTGCTTGCTAGATTATAGCAGCAAGAGATCCGACTTAAGGAGGGCATATTTTTGTTTGAGGTAGAAGAATTATATGTCCAATTTGTGGTGAATCCTGAAGGAGGGGATTTGGAAGTGAGTGGAAGGGTGAAAACTAGAAGGCCCTAGTTTTTGGAGCAATTTGGTGAGGGTATGATAGAAACCCCATAGGGCAATGTGCTATTGCCAAACCAATTTTATAATCCTTAGTTTTAGACCATTTCTAGACTCTGTGTAAAGTGGCATGTCAGGGAAACAGATAGAAATGGTACTTCCTTTGTAAATGCACCCAAATTAGCCCTCTTATAGACAGTGAACAGTCAATTTTTCAGATAGTTGGTCCAAAGTACCAATACCAAATCTTTTGATATGTGGTGTATAAGGATAATGGGTATTTTAATATGTAATTTATTTTAGAATTATTTTGATAAAACTAAGAGTTATTTGGGAAAAACTCGCTAGTTAAGGCTATAAGGATAGAGACCCTAGAGTGTGGATTAAGGGTAAGATCTTGAATTAGGAATTCAAGAACCACTTGAAAATTTTTAGAGTCATATTTTAAGCCATAATGAATCCCCATAATAGTAAGGGAGTTGGGAGAAGTCAAAGTGATAGGTTAGTGGCATATTGGCACTTGGGGTCACTTGGGTAAGGAACACCATTGAAGAAACCAAGACCAATTTCTTTATGAAATAACCCCAATCTAACCTACCTCTTTGCATAAATTGGTATCAGAGCCTAGGAGAATCCTAGGTGAAGGTTTGAGGAGATTCTTTTGAGATCTTTGCTTCGGAGATGTCAGAAGGAGAAGAAGAGGGGATCCCCTAGAGGGTCACTAATGCTAAACTTGCTAAGTTGGTAAGAGAGAAGATGGAAGACAATAGAATGTTAAGAGTAGAATTCAAGAGGTTGATAGACCTTGTGGAAAAACAAGGAAATGAAGAAGACCATGAAGATGAGGAAATATTTGTAGCAGTAAGAGAGGAACCTGTTGATCCTGAGGATGCAAGATTGGAAAGAATTTTGAAGGTAGTAAAGCTTGGAGACTCAAAGATAAAATTTGAACTTCCTATGTATGATGGAAGGATGGATGATGAAATTTTATTGGATTGGTTCAATGCCCTTGAAAATTGATTTTATTGTGATGATGTTGAAGATAGAATTAAAGTTAAGATTGCTAAGTCTAGAATGAAAGGACATGCATTATTATGGTGGGATAACATGCAGGCTGATAGGATGAAGAAGGGTTGGTCTAAGATATCATCATGGCCAAGAATGATGGAGAAGATGAAGGAAAAGTTCCTTCCTAAAGAATAAAAAGTTTAGTTATATAAGAGGATGTAGGGACTGAGACAAAAGGACATGGATGTCTCAAGGTATATAGAGCAATTCCACAAGCTTGACATCAGGGAATCTCATGATGAAGATGTGGAAGAGAAGGTGGCTAGATATCTTGGAGGATTGAAATACAATATCCAGGATGAGATGAGCATGGGTACACCTAGAACCTTGGAGGATTGATTCAAATTGGCTATGAAATCTAAGGATAATCTTAGGAGAAGGCAAGAGAGGCAAGGTAATCCAAGAGGACAAACAAGTAAGGGCAAGGGAGTGAATCCAAGCCAAGGGAAGAATGAGAAAGGAAAAGAGAAAGTCTCAAATCAGAGAGGGGAACAAAATGATGGTAGAGGAAATAATTTTCCTAGGAAGTGCTACAAGTGTGGTGAAGAAGGCAATCCATTCTACAAATGTCCAGAAAGAGAGGATAGGAAGAATGAAAGGAGAGTCAATCTAACTCAAGAAGAGGAAGAGACCAAAGACAAAGAAGAAAGTGTTGTTCTAGAACCTTATATAGAGGGAGATTTTCTCATGGTGAGAAAAGGAGCATACATACAACAGCAAAAGAAATCAGAGGTATCATTTCAGAACCAATTGCCAAAGTTATGGTAAGATTTGCAAGATGATAGTTGATTCTGGTTCTTTTGATAATTTTGTGTCTTATGAGATGGTGAATAAACTAAATTTATACACATTTCCAATTGATAGACCATATAGAGCATCATGGGTCAGTAATGATCAAAAAATTGTCATAAAGGAACACGCATATGTTGATTTCTCTATTGGGATATATAATGATAGGGTCTTGTGTGATGTGGTCCCTATGAATTGTTGTCATGTCATTTTGGGAAGACCATGGCAAGCCTCAAGGCAAACCATTCATTATGGATTGGAAAATTTTTATGTTGTGCACAAGGATGGAAAGACTTATACTCTCACACCCCTACCCAACCATATTTTTGATGAAAGTAGGAACATAATTGTTTTTGGTTCTAAGACTTATGTTGATTTTCAGAGGAAAGAAGTGCATGGATCTGTAGCATCAGATCATAAGACAAGCACCCCTTTTCTAGTCATGAAATCAAAAATTTGTGACAGTCACAATGCATTGACTATTAAACAACAAACAAAGAAGAATAAAGGAGTTATGGTGGGGACTATGTGGTGTCCTATGGTATCACCAAGGAAGGGTGATAGTGCCATTACCATTGAGAACAATAGAAGGGGTCTAATTGATCCTAAGATGAAGATGAAGGGGCAGTTTGTGCAGCCACAAGTTGACTGTCCTCAATCAGCAATAAACAAAGTTGCCTTGGGTGGTGACAAGAACAAGGATTTTTATTTTTCTTCTAATTATTTGAATGCAGGTACTACTCATATGAAGGGTGCTAGGTTTCAGATGAAGAATTGCAGACATCCATCTAGGAGAATGGGTGGCAAAAAGACATCTTTCCTTCACTCTTGGGACAAGAGTCATTTTGGAGGTGGGGTGTATGGTGTAGGAGCACCTCTCTAAACACCTAAGTCCACCTTGGAACCAAATGGAGGTAGTGGATCTAAATAATTCATAAAAGTAAATTGGGATATATTGAGGCCAATAATGGCAATATGTAATAAACAATTTAATTTAAATATTATAAGTCCTGGAAGTCCTGGCAAAGGACTTAGGACCAAAACAATGTAAGGGTGGCCAATAGTGCCAAATGGGATCTAAATTTGTTTAGGGGAGTCAATTAGGTAATAGAAGAAATAATAAATTAATTGGGATAGAAGTTAATAGGTTTTTAATATTCATATGCAATAAAATGTATGTTGGAAATTCAAATATTTGAATTCCAACGGTTATGTGCATTTAGGAGGGAAAATGGTGTTTTAATGTTTTTAGACTTAACTAAGCCTTCCAACCAACCTAGATTTGTTGATGAAGTTGATAGGAAGTTTATTTAATTCTTGGAAGAGAGAATGGTATGGACTGGAGATGAAATGTACAGATTTCTACTCAAAATGGCAATAAAATTCAGAATTTCATAACTTTCTTTGGCATGTTTTGATCTCTATTTTATTCCATTTATTTTTTTATGCTTGGAATAAATATTAGGGTTGTATAATACATGTGTTGATTCTTTGAGGTATTATTTTTTCCATTTCAATCAATTTGGATTGACTATACTCACTAAATCTATGTTTTTCTTAGTGGTTTTGTTAAAACTCCTCAATGTGAAAGCATCATTCCATGAATTTAATTTATGTTTCTCATGGAATGATGCATATTTAACATTTAAAACATTTTAATAACATTATATGTTGCAGAAGATTTTATTTGATATGGTGATCACTAAGAATAGTGAAGAAAACCTCATGAAATTGCTTGCTAGAGTGTAGCAGCAAGAGATACCACTTAAGGAGGTCATATTTTTGTTTGAGGCACCAAAATTATATGTCCAATACATGGTGAATCCTGAAGGAGGGGTTCTAGAAGTGAGTGGAAGGGTGAAAACTAGAATGCCCTAGTTTTTGGAGCAATTTGGTGAGGGTGTGATAGAAACCCCAAAGGGAAACATGCTATTGCAAAACCAATTTGATAATCCTTAGTAATAGACCATTTATAGACTCTATGTAAAGTGGCATGTTAGGGTAGCAGATAGAAATGGTACTTCCTTTATAAATGCACCCAAATTGGCCCTATTGTAGACAGTGAACAATCAATTTTTGGGATAGTTAGTCCAAAGTACCAATACCAAAGCTTTTGATATGTTTTTTATAAGGATAATGGGTATCTAAATATGTAATTTATTTTAGAAGTTTTTTGGGAAAACTAAGAGTTATTTGGGAAAAATGTGTTGGTTAAGGTTACAAGGATAGAGAGCCTAGAGTGTGGATTAAGGGTAAGATCTTGGAGCAGGACTTTAAGAACCACTTGAACATTGTTGGAGTCATATTTTAAGCCATATTGAATCCCTATAATAGTAAGGGAGTTGGGAGAAGTCAAAGTGATAGGTTAGTGGCATATTGGCACTTGGGTAAGGAACACCATTGAAGAAACCAAGAACAATTTCTTTATGAAATAACCCCAATTTAACCTACCTCTTTGCATAAAAGAGATACATCTCAAGGAGTATCAAAAATTTTGATCATCAAGATAGCGTGAGATGCCAGATACCATTTGATAAACTACACTGGCTTTGGTGAGAGAATGTAGCATAGAGATGCCTAACATCAAGTGAAAAATGATTCTATTTAAATCATCTAACAAGGTCACACCTAACAATATGTTTATAACCATTAACAGGGTTGGCTCTTCACCAAGCTTACTTCAGAAGAGTGAAAATTTTGGGTTACCAGTCCCAAGTGGATTTTCCCTTAATAGGGTTTCCATGTTAAAAATACATGTGTCAATGTGTTTATGATTCATTACCTTAGTGTTTTTCATTACACATAACTAATCTAGATTGATCGGTATACACTAAGCAATTTACTATTTTTCGGTAAATGAAAGACTGCTAATCAGTAAATAGTAAGAATAAGGTTTAAAGGTGAACTCCAAGTGGTAGTTATTTATTATGATTATTTGAAGGCATACATGTTGTAGGATAGAAGATAACTACAAGCTTAATATTGTGGTGCTAATTTTTTGGGCTGATTTATTGGAATATTTTTGAGGCCACTCATTCACCCCCCACCCCCCACCCCCCTTAGTTATTCTAACAGAGTATAGATAAGAAAGCATTTTTTAAGGACTCTTATGAAATAAAAAACATTTTCTAGCAATCTCTTTGTGTTCATGCATGATTGATTAATTATAGTGGTTTATTTTGGTGCTTGGATGATTTTAATACAATTATTAAACACTTTTTAATCCCTATAGATGATCGAAGGTAACATTGTGTTTACATTTTCCAAGTTGTTGCTGACAAGGTACAAGGGATTCACATTTTCTGTAACAGTTTTGAGTTTTCTTACAAACCAATGATCATTCATGAATTTCGTGGACTATTACTCATGGAATGATCATTATATAACATGTATAATATGAAACTAATCCCTAATTTTTAGAGAAGTGTTTAGAGATGGTGATCACCGTATGAATGTTTGGTTGAAGAAACACCAATTTGGCTTGGGTAGGTTATTGCAGTAAACAATATACCTTCAAGAGGGCATATTTTTATGATGGAATAAGTTAATATATGTTGAGGAGAAGGTGAATTAACTTCTTTTTGGTTGAGAGTGAGTTTGGAAGGCCGACATTGATCAGGCCCTAGTTTTGAAGGGTTTCAAGGGAGCAATTTAGGTATTTTATACATGGAAAGACAATAGGACTAAATTGATTGTTTTTCCCATTAATTAGAGTCATTTTATAACTTTTATGATGAATTCATGGTCAAGTGATAAGTCCTTGATAGGGTTTTTTTGAAGAAGTGGGGCAATTTACCCCTTAAAACAATCGTCATTGCTTAGATGGGTGGTTTTGTCCAAAACAACAGATACTAAGTTTCTGGTATGTTATAGAGAAGCCAAATGGGTGTTTGAATCCCTGATTTTTTTTATGTCATTTGGAAAGGTCTTTTGTAAAGTATGAAAATAGTCGCTAAAGACCTAATAGCGAATTAGGCCTATTAGGATAGTATTTGGGGTTTTCCTATAAGTTGGGCACTTGGAACTTTGGAAGTACTTTATCCTAGTTAGATTGGGTAAGTAGAAACCTTTAGAAACATTGTGGGCCATTGGGAAGGTGGAGTTCATAGATTGACCCTTTTTAGTCATTTGGGTGAATGAAGTAACATTGTGGACATACACAACTTTTGAGCATTTGAAAATTTTTGCAACAGAAGATTGAGAAAACCCATTCCTCTAAATCAATAAGCTTCCACATTAAAAACAAGAAAAAACACAAGAAGTTATTTCACTAGATAATGAGATAATTTTGTATTGATGTGCATGAGATAATACAAAATGTATGAACCCCTATGTGTGTGTGTGTGGTTAGACACACATACACACATATCTATGTGTGTAGATATATATGTATATATGTCTATACATATATATGTGTATATGTGTGTCTATATATATGTGTATGTGTATATATATATATGTACACATGTGCACACACACATACATATATCTATTGGTGGATCCACTGATTGTGGACCCGGGCACAAAATAACATTAGAAGCGGATTGGTTCCTCCATCGGGAATGGATGAGAAAGAAGTATGGCATTGATTCAACTCCACACACACACACACACATGTATGTATGTATGTATGTATGTATGTATGTATGTATGTATGTATGCAAGTAAATGTATATTCATAAAACATTACATTAATCTACTTAATTTGAAAGGATTTAAAGATCTAACATGCTAAACAACTCAAATTGATTAATCAAACCCGTCTCGTGTTTGTTTTAATTAGAGGGATAACATGAATTCTCTTAGATTTACAAAGCATTCCTAAAGTGACAACCTAAAAAATGATAGTGCAAATTAAGTTACATGATGTACAATTATGCTAAAACATAATGAATTATGATGTAATCGAAGCTAAATATCTAAGAACAATGCTAAAATGAGCTCAAATTACTCTAAGCATGGATGCAAAATCAACAATAGTTGTCATGAAGATGATAGTGGATGTAAAGTGGTGATTTGCATTTAGAAATGAATTCTATTTTTAGGATTTTCCCAAGAAAATGGGGTGGAGTGAATTCACCATGATTGGATGAGATTTGGATTAATGATTTCAAATGTTGGGACAAAGAGACAAAGATGGACGGTCAAGATAGCAAAGGCAATTTAGATGGTGGAGATAGAAAAGCCTCTTGAGTGATCCATGTGATTCAAATGCTCTCACCTCATTAGTTTATTGATATTTAGTTCATTTGTGGTGGGTGAAAATGAATGAATTTCATAATGTATTTATTTTATCCATGTCTCCCCTTGAAAGGGTTTGATTAAATTTGAATTAAACTATACAATTAAATGATTAAAATCAATCACACAATTATTTGATATTTTTTATTTAATTAATCTAATATGTTTTATTTTAATTAAATTCATTCCTTGATCTACAATTGCTTGATTTGCCTTTCTTGATTTTTGCTTGAATTTTCTTCGACCAATTTAGGGTTTCTACAAATGTCCCTCTTTGAATCAATGTGTGAAGCATGTTGGTTCAAAGAATCACTGATGTTTGATTCACTGATGTATGACTTTTATTTGATGTTGGATCAACTAATTGATACCAATTTGATGATCTTGATTTGATGTTGATACTAATATGATTGATGTAGATAATGATGATGCAACCTTGATATTATCCCCTAATGAAAAGTTTAAACTGATTTTGATGCCCCGCTATTGATTTGATAAAATTCTCACCTCCAATATCTCTTTTCAAAAATAATCTTGACTCCAAATTATGATTATCGTATGCCTCCTCAGGAAATGAATCTAAATAAAATTTTGAATTAATTTTTAAGGTTTTCAAAAAATTTAATAAATTTCCAATATGTAAAAAACAATCATGATTTTGATTGATTTCTTGATAAATAATGACTTCCCCCAAATAGCCCAGTTGAAATGTTGAATTAATTCAGTCCCTTTTGATAAAATATTATGTGAATAAAATCTCACCAAAATGCCAAACTTCTCCCTTCAAAAGTTTAAGAGTGGGTTTTAAAAGTGTTTTTTCCTTCTCCCATTCACCTCTACTCTTTGAAAAACTTGGTTTTTCCTCTAATTAAAATGATTGTGGTGACGATTAGAGAGCATATATTCATGCATGGACAGTGTTATAAGCTTTTAAGAATGTATGGAAATCTAGTATGTTCACAATCTATGACCTTTCCTTTCCATTTCCATGTTTTTCCTTGTTTTTCCATGTTATTCCTTCCTTTTTAGACTTTTCCATATGTTCTAGTGCCTATGCTAGATATTACGGAACTAATATGATGCCTTTTGATGCCTATAGTAGGTTTTTGATTTTATTTTGAACATTTTCACTGATTTTTGGTACCAATGCAAGTTGTTTGAGAGCCTATACCTCTGAATGAAAATTTGCAATATTTAAGAGTGCTTCCATGATGTTTAAGAGTGCCTATGTATTCCTAGTGCATTTTTCAAGGTGAAATGATACTTATGTAAGCTAAAAGAGTGCCTATGCATGATTTAGGAAGATTTAGGTATGTTTGGGAACCTCCCAAGACTTTTAATCTAAGGGAAGTCAAGCATGTTTGCAATTTTGATTCACTATAAAAGTGAAGAGCATAGGCCTAATGGTTTGCTTCAAAAACATGAAGGCTTAAATTTAGTGTTTGTTCTTCATAAATTATTTTCATCTCAATTTTAGCATTCTAGGAGTTTGATTCACCCAAAATGTGAAGAGCATATCCCTAATGCCTCACTTAGGATTCCAATTTGCTTCTAAATTAGGATAGATTTGGAAATTGATAAGCCACAATTTAAGCAAATGAAAAAGGATTAGGATTGCCTTATTCCAAGATAGAGAAGGCTAGGAAAAGTTTTGAGATTTCATATTTGCAATTTCACTTACCAAATATATACATCCTCCTCCTTTGCAGCCCCTTCACATAGGTTAGTCCAACACACTTCCCAGACAAAGTTAGGAAAATCAAAATCTAAAGCTAAATCCTCAAATTATCCTAAAATGTAATGATAAAATTGAAATAGGAGCATCAAAATGAGAATCATCCAAAGGAATCTATGGAAAATTAAATAAATCTTCATCAAGATCAATTATTCTCCAATAATGGTGCATGAGTATCATTTCTTCTAACAAGTTTTTGGATCTAAAGGAAGATTTTACCTCATTCCACAACCTACTTACTTTCTTTTCCTCTTTAATCTTATAATAACTTGGAATATTGGCTGCAAGACTCTTCACTTTCCTATGTTTAGCCATATTCAAATCATTTTAGACAAGATTAGCTCAAATATTCGAAAAATTTAAATCAAAATGTATAGGCACTACAAAACATTGCATAGGAGCTGAAAGAACTTGTAGAAACACACAAAGAAGTTGCATAGGAGCTAAAATAAGTTGCATAGGAGCTCAAACAGAATGCATAAGCACTCTAATTTATTTTCTAGGCTCTAAAATATAGTAAATTGGCACCAAAATATGTTGTAGAAGAGCTGAAACAATGAGTAAATGTCAACTTCTTGAGCATAAGTATTGTTCTTTAGGGAATAGGAACTGATCTTTATGACATAGGCATAACACTTTGTGGTATAGGTGCTCATCTTTATGGTATAGGTATGTTTAGTGAATTCAAATTCTTTGTTTACTTACAAGTTTATGAGATGAAGGATGGTATCTACATTACTCAGTCTAAGTACATAAAAGAGATACTAAAGAAAAATAGGATGGAAGACTCTAGAATAGTCAGAACACCTATGCCTACTAGAAATAAGCTATCTAAGGATGATGATTCAAAGGAGGTAAATCAGACTACATACAAATCCGTGATTAGAAAACTTCAATATGTTGTTCACACTAGACCCGATATTGCATTAGTAGTCAGTATTGTTGTAAGGTTTTTAGCTAATCCTAGAGAGAATCATTTGATGGCTATCAAAAAGATTTTGAGATATCTTAAGGGTATTGAAGATTATGGATTATGGTATAAGAAAGGAGGAAAATTTGATTTGAAGACTTTTACTGATGTTGATTGGGAAGGAAGTGTTGATGAAAACTAGAGCACAAGTGGTGGAGCACTATTTATTGGAAAGAGGCTAGTCTCCTGGACAAGAAAGAAGAAGAACATCATTTCTCAATCTAGAGTAGAAGAAGAATATGTTGCTACAACAGTGAATTGTTCAAACATCATATGGTTAAAAAAATTGTTTTTGGGTATGAAGGTCGAAATCATAGAACCGATCATTATCTATTGTGACAACACTAGTGCTATTAACATTTCAAAGAACCCTGTTACCAAGACTAAACATATTGCATTAAAGTAGCATTTCTTTAGGGAATTGGTTCAGAACAAATAAGTAAGATTCGAATATGTGAATACCAAAGAATAGATTGCAGACATATTCACAAAACCACTACCTAAGGATGCATTTTTGTATCTTAGAGGAAAGGTAGGGGTAATTCCCCTAACTAAGACTCACGAAAACACAGTTTAGTGATGCATCAACTGAGCTACATAACAAACTTAACTTGTTGATGTAGATATTTAGAGCTTATTGCATATGAATCAGTACAAACATGTACATTACAATTGCATTGATATGTTAGTTGGTGTCTTTGGCATTGGTTGTCAAAGAGGGAAAGATTACTTTATGTCATAATAATTCATGATGGAGGGAGAGATTACTATTTCATATTGATCATTGAAAGAAGGAGAGATTACTAATGGAGAGACTGATTACAAAGGGAGAACTTTATCAAAGATAGTGACTAATGTAAGAGGTAGACATATCTATTTTAGTGATTGAGGGAGTTTTGGATGAGAATTAGAATGAAGCTAAGGAAATTGGTAATATTTCATTCTTATGTCTGCTGCTCTATAATTTTTTGTAGTATGACATGTTGTGGTGCCATCAATGCCAAATAGGGAGATTGTTGATGACAATTATTTAATTGTGTATTGTGATTGATGTTTACACAAGTATAGTGATGTTTACACAAATGTCTAATCCTATCTAAGATCAGTCGGGCATTGAAGATGACCAAAGTGTTTTTTAGTTCTAACCAAATTCACTCGGGCATTATAGTATTGGTCGAGCGTTGAAGGATTTTAGTCTTGACCAAGAAGAACAGTTAGTGTCAACTGACTAACAATGGATTATATTTTATGGATAATTTGTCATATGAAACCGACAAACATGAGTCTTATTATTTATTTGGAATGATATAAAGGATGACTTGAAAAGGGATAACATATATATGTAAGGTCAAGTTTGGATTGAACAAAAAAAAGGAAATTAGAACTGATAATGTGGCATTGCATGTGAAGTGTGATATGAAGAGTAGAGGCAAAATCATATGGGATTCTGATTAAGGAAAGAATACAGAGGAATGCAATAGAATATCTGATCAGTGAGGATAAATTACTTAATCCACAACAGAGATATGAATTAGAAAAGATAATTTCTGATCAAAATAGGTCAATCCATTGTTACTCTCTAACAATTGTAGCGGTGATCAAAATCTCTTAATAGAGTAGACTTAACACTCTTTTTTAAATCCTCTAACAAGGTGATTAAATCCTGTAACTAGGTCACACCTAACAGTGTGTTATTGTAACCTTTAACAGGTTTGGCTCCTAACCGGGCTCACTTCAGAAGAGTGAAAAACAATGACTAGTTGCTATTGGTGGTTTTTCCATATTGGGTTTCTATGTTAAATGTTGGTGCTATCTATGTACATTTCATTAGCTTTATGGTTTATGTTTCTACTAAAGATAATCACAGTTAATATCTTAAGACTTGCTATGTTAACCGAGTGACAGTGAAATATCTATGTTAACCGACAAAGAATGTTAAATTTGTTTAACACATATAAGGGACTTCGATTTGTTTTTGTGGTAATTGATTCACCCTTCCCCTCTAAGTTACTCAACTCATTTCCAACACTTTATGGTATAGGTATTTTTCTTTGGTATATAGGTGCCAAAACTCCTGCAAATTTCAAATCTGCATCACAAATCACTCAAATCCAACAAGAAATGTTAGTAGACAAAAGTAGCCCCATGGTGGGCATTATATTGTATAGAACGGAAATATATATTCAATATGTGTGTGTGTGTGTGTGTGTGTGTGTGTGTGTGATGGGTGGACCCACATTAGAGGGTTACACTTTTTTTCTAGAATAGACACTAAACTCTACATTTTGAAAATAACTTTCACTTTCAGATGCATATTGTCACTAAACCATTACAAATCAGAAGATGAAGTATATTAGAGTCTTTTAGGATTTTCTATCTAGGTTCTAAATATATTTTTGTATATGTATACATATTTTGGAATGAAAGAAAGATGACATACATATGTATTTAAATGAA
>MU223560.1:91350-118957 GCA_018584345.1 Thuja plicata | reverse complement strand
TATATTTCTCTGCAATAACTGTCTCTCTTGTCTGTGAACAGTGCATAGCCAAGTGTTCATCTTATCATCGCCCAGGACTTCTTCTCCTTCCTCGTGGCACTTCTAGAAACTCAGCCATAACTCTGTTATGCTCTGCAACATGTTGAAACCTCTCTTTTTCACCAATATTGAAACAAATCTATTCAAATATCAGCAGACTGCTCTATGCACGACCCCTCTACAACTAGAAACCCTTCTGATCAAATCTGGAACACGAGCACAGAGAAACCATGGCTGCCGAGCATTTCACAGTGTCAAACTTGCCGTCATATTTCAAATTCAAATTCCTGCGACCATGCGACAACAGCTAGTCTCTAAGTCACGAGCATCAGTCCTTAACCCTTGTTAAATCTCACGACCCAGCGACACTGTGCTTTTTCTTAACCCCTGGCCCACCTGAGTTACTTCTGGCGACATCCCGACTATGAAAAATCAAAGTCGTGAGGCATTTCACTTAACTCACCATCCGTCCCACGACCTTGCACCTGACTGTTACCTCAGACCGTCACGGCTTGTCACCTGATCACTAGATGCTAACTTTCTGTCATGAGACCACGTGACAAAGAATAGTCGCCAAGTCGGGAGAACCCAGCTCTGAGCCCTTTGACTTTTCAAAATAGTTTACATGTGTCCTTTAATCCTTCCAGCGACAACCCGACTGCCCTAATCGCTAAGTCGGGAGTACTTTTCTCGTAGGGCACTTTAATCACCAGACTTAGCAACCACCATTGGATCTTCTGAGCTTTGCATCAGATGGCTGTCGCTTGGTCGCTGAAAAACTGAGGATACCCTTAAATCATCTCGCAATCCTGCGACCAAAGGCAAAGAAACCCTTAGTCTCAAAGTCGCGTGACCAATTTTCATCGTCTGGCGATTACCCGACTGAGGGCCCGCATCCACACGTCATATGCCATCTGTCACACGGCCACTGGTTCATCTATTTGCACATTGGGAGCACTGAGTCATCACTCGTTCCCACGACATCGCGACCAAAGGCAACCGCGAAGTCGGGAGACATATTACTGACTGTTGAAATCTTCATGCGATCAAGCGACTGGATGGGTCCCATTCTTCGTAAGATATCATCCTGCGACATCCCGACTGAGGACTAATCGCTAAGTCAGAAGACGCAGAAGGAATATTCCAAAGCGTCACGAGACTATGCAACAACGTGAAAAGCGAAGTCGGGAGAGAAAAGAGAATATTCGCCCAGGCTCTTGCGATCACCCGACTGACTGAGAGGGTCCCACTCTTCACAGAGGCTTATGACATAGATCTGGCGACCTCACGACCAAAGAACAAACACTAAGTCGGGAGACATAGAGGGAATATTCCAATGTATCACAAGACCATGCGACAACAGGAAATGCAGAGTTGGAGGAAGAAAAGGAATATTCGCCCGGGGTCATGTGACGAAGCGACAAGGAAAAAAGCACATGCTATAAGTGATTTAAAAAAAGGTAATCGTGAAACATAACGTGCCAAGGGTTTAGGGCTTGTTTCATTGTTTGCATGAAGATTTAGGGTTTAAGGGCCAAGAGAAGACATGAAGCCTGGAAAACAAGACAGAAGAAGCAAGACAGGGAAAACCAGGTCTATTGCACAGAATGGGAAAATTTGGGCAACAATAATATGTAGTCTTCAGATTTGTGACCATACTTATGGCCATATTTATTACAGTTATATAAGTATCCATCAAATTTAGGTGTGTTTGGTGACTTACCTCTTTTTCTTCTACACACATTGGTTGTATGTCCAGGTTTCCCATAATATTAGCAATTTTTCTTTGTATTCTTTGGTGGGCTAGTGGTATCTTGGTTGTCAGGTTAGTTGGAGGACTTAACTTTCTCAGTAGTGATGTCTTCGTTAAATTCATGTTGGTGCAGGAGCACCTAGGGTTAAAGGCCCTTCTTTGTTTTTTTGTGCACCTTCCTAGTTTCTTAGGAAAATTAGGAAGGTTTACGAACATTTTGGATTTTTTTAGGATTTGATTAAGTTGTTTTTTGTAAGTGTTTGGTTCATTCACTCATTGTACTGACCTAAGAAGGAAAATGGGTCAAATTGTGGAATGAACACCCTAGTTTCCTAGGAGAGTGTTTTTAGGTTAGTTTTGTGATGTAGAGGTGGTTTTCAGGCCTTTTTCAATCCAACCAAGGCATTAGAAGTATGGAGAATTAAACATTGCATAAAATGTTGAAAAAGTTGCCCATGCAACAATTTTGCAACTTTCTAACTTTTAAAAGTTGCTCGGTATGTCCTAAAACGTTACTTTTTTCCTAAATGGACAAATGGGTCAGTTAAAATATTTTTATGACAAGAGGAACACTATTTAAGATCTCCCAAGCAACCATTTTGAGGTTGGATGTCTTTTTGTTTGAATTTTCAGTTAATAAGATGTTGTAGATTGTGTATTTAACTATATTGGAGTATTTTTAGTAACTGAGCTACTTAATGGATTGAATCTTGATGTTTTCTATTGTATTTAGTTTCTTATGATTTTTTAGAGAGTTTTTGTGGTATTATTTTTTTTAATAGTTTCCATTTTGTGGTATCTTTTAAAGCTTCTTTGAAGTTGTCATCTCCTGGTCCAATTTTTGACTGTATATAGAAGATGGCTCCTCAAGGTTCTTGAATCCATGGTGAGAAAAGTGTGCCTGGATGGAACTCAAGAGGAGCCAGTGAACATAATTTTCCTTCTTTTTTGGTAGGAAAAGAGTTAGCCATTAATTTTGAGCTCTTTCCCTAGGCGAGCTTGGCTATAGCCCAGCTAGGGAAGAAAGAGAGACATTGGTGAAAAATTTGCATAGTTATATTGAAAAATATAATCCAATGGTTGGATAATGACAAGGGAGAGGTAAGACAACTCTCTGAGTAGTGGTAGAAGTGGAGGAGTTGAACTCAACAAGAAATGAGAGCAAATGTAGCATAAGACCTAATTAGCCTTACATTTAAGGACAATGTCCCTTAAAGTTTTCAAGGGTTGTACAAATGGTTTCAAGAACCCATGCCCTCAAAATATTTAATATTTTAGAAAATGATATCAGTGTCTATAATTATTTTTGGGGGTATTTTTGGTTTTTTGTGAAAGAATCTGTAAATTGTGCTTGATTAGGGCTACAAGAAAACACTAGGCCCAATCCTAGTTTGTAGGAGTTCAATGTTTGAATGGATGTTTAATGGTATCAACTCATCAAGAATGTCATAAAATAAACCAAGGAAGTAAGGAAACAACCCTGCAAGATGTTGTGAGTGTATTGGCATAGGTTGATAGAATTCACCTTTGATGATTCAGTGAGCACTAAGAAAAAACTTGATTGATAGAATGGATCTTGAGTAGGAGCTAGAATTTCTTAGTGACTTACCTCAATATTAGGGTTTAGAGATGCGTAGAATGCCTCAAAAATAGGCCTTGGAATAGATTCAAGATGACTTTAGAAAATAATATCCCATTCCTATCAAATTGGTATCAGCACCTAAAGATTAGGCTTGTGTCCTTCGGATGCTATCTTCGCCAGAATCAGTAGATTCATTGAAGATGGTGACTAATGTTGAGATAGAAAGGGATGTAGAAGAGAAAAAATATGAGAATAGAGTCTTGAAGGTTGGCTGATATGGCAACTAAGTTAGAAGAAGTGCAGTAGTCAGTGAACTTATGAGAGAGACTAAAGGAAAGGGTAAGTTAGTGGCTGAGAAAGATATAATACCAGAGCTAGACCCTATTCTTCAAGAAGAGAAATCCTTGAAAGCTTTAAAAGATATGAGTGGTAATTCCTTGGAAGGTTTTCCTCCATTTAGTGGTAAGATGGAACCAGAAGTTGTGATGGAGTGGGTAGAAGGAATTGAAAATCACTTTGAATGTGATAATGTGACAGAGGCTCAAAAAGTCATAATAGCCAAGAAAATATTGAGGGGGAATTCTCTCACTTGGTGGAAGTTTGTCCAAGATAAAAGGATTGAAGAAGGGAATAATCATATAACCAGTTGGAAAGGAATAGTTGCCAGAATGAGAGAAACTTATATTCCTGATGATTATGAGGTGCAGTTGCACAAGAAAAGATAGAATCTCAGATAGAAAGACTTAGAAGTCAGTGCCTATACATAAGAGTTTCATAAGCTATGCCTAAGATCACATGTAATGGAGGAAGGGAGCACAAAAGTGGCTAGGTATCTGAATGGTCTCAAGTGGAATATCCAAGAGGAAATCACCCTCTTAAGCCCCAAGACTATACATCCAAGCTATCAGCTAGCTCTCAAGGTAGAAGAGAAGATAAAAAAGAAACATAAATCAAGAAATAGGGGTAGAGGTAGAGGAAGAGATGGTAGAGGCCAGAGGAGAGGTTTTGGTGGAAGGAACTTTGAGGCCAGAAATCAGAATGAGTCTAAACTCACTGAGAATCAAGGAGAATCTAGTAACACAAGAGGTGGTTATAAAAGAGGAAGAGGCTCAAATAGTAGTTCAAGAGGAAGATCTAATAACTAGGGGAGAGGATCCTATTTCTATTAAATGAAGTACTACAATTTCCATCAGTATGGGCATCCTACCTATTGGTTTCCTAAGAAGGGTTATACCTCACAAGGAGGAGAGAAAAGAATCAATTATGTGCAAGAAGAGTCTTCTAACATTAAGTCAGCAGAAGTAGTCCTTGATTCAAAGATAGGGGAGAATTTGATGATCCCAAGAGAACTCCTCAAAGATCCCATCAAGGAAGAGCCAATCCAAAGAAGAACCCTATTTAGAGTTAAATGCAAGGTACTAGGTAAAGTTTGTAAATTTATCTTAGATTTTGGTTCCACCTATACTATAATTTATATGGAAGCTATTGAAAACTTAAAATTGAAAAAAATTCCTCATACTAACCCTTACAGATTCAATTGGCTGAATAAAGATCAACATTTGTTGGTCAATGAGAAAGCTTGGGTGGAATTTTCCATAGGGAGGTGTAAGGACAGAGTATTGTGTGATGTCTTATCCATGGATGCTTGCCATCAATTATTAGGTAGGCCTTGGTAGTTTGACAGAGCTACAATACATTATGGAGCAAAAAATTCATATTATTTTAAGAAAGCTGGAGTGACTTTCAAGATACAATCAATCTTGGAAGAAGGAGAAGTGAATAAAGGGGGTCCTAACATACTTTTGGTAGGAGAAAAATAATTATTGAAGACACCAGTGGAAGAAGAAGGAGTAGGATTTTCTTTGGTCTTAAAGCCTAAAGATGAGAAGGGGAGTAAGAAAGTAGAGTTACCTTTAGAAATACAAGAGTTGTTAAACCAATACCAAGACATAGTTAGTGAAGGTCAACCAGCTACCCTACTACATGATAGGTCTATTAGTCATCAGATTGATTTCATCCCGAGACCCTCACTCCCAAATAAAGCTACTTATAAAATGACCCCACAACAAAATGCGGAAATTGCTAACCAAATTCAAGAAATAATAGATCAAGGGTTAATTAGAAAGAGCATAAGTCCATGTGATATTCCCACTGTCCTAGCCCCAAAGAAGGGTGGTACTTGGAGGTTGTGTATAGAATCTAGGGCCATAAATAGGATTACTATCAAATATAGATTCCCAATCCCTAGGATAGAAGATTTGATGGACTATCTAGGGGGAGCTAAGTATTTGTCCAAAATAGATCTTAAGAGTGGGTACCATCAAATAAGAATTTAAGTGGGAGATGAGTGGAAAATTGCTTTGAAGACCATAGAGAGACTCTATGAGTGGCTTGTTAAGCCTCTTGGTTTGTCCAATGCCCCAAGAACATTTACGAGATTAATGAATGAAGTGTTGAAACAATTCATTGGAAAGTGGGTTGTGGTGTATTTAGATGACATATTAAAGTTCAGTAAAACCAAGAAGGATCACCTTAAGCACCTAAAGATGGTAATGCAAAGATTTCATGAAGAGAAGTTGACAATCAACCTAGAAAAGAGTGAGTTCATGAAGCAGGAGTTGGTATACTTGGGCTTTGTTATATCAAAGGGAAAATAGAAGATGGACTCAAGAAAGGTGAAAGCCATCTTGAATTGGACTACACCAAAGTCATCCATAGAAGTGAGAAGATTCCATGGACTAGCATAGTTCTATAGGAAGCTCATCAGACAGTTTAGTGAAATCAGTGCACCTATTTTGGAACAATAAAAGGAGTCATTAAAGCCACATTTCAATAGAATGAGAAGGATGATAGGGGATTTGAGACTTTGAAAAAAAGAATAGCCACCCAACCTATAGTGACACTTACTAGTTCTAACAAGTTGTTTGTTGTTGAATGTGATTCTAGTAATGTTTCCATAGGTGCAGTTTTTGGTGTAGTTTTGAGTGAAAAAATCAGTGATATAAAGAAGTAATCATCATATGATTTATAATTATATATTGGTGCAAGCACTAAGGAAGTGGAGACATTATCTCCTTCCTAAGGAATTTGTATTTTTTACTAACAATCAAGCTTTAAGATTTTTGAATTCACAAGATAAGCTAAGCCATAAGAGTATGAAGTGGGTGGAGTATATCCAAGCCTATACCTTCGCCATCAAGCACAAGAAAGGAGTTTAGAATAAGGTGGCAGATGCATTGAGAAAAATATTTTTTACAGTGCAAGAAATTGAGCTAAGAAGCATTTTCATAGAAAGCTTTAGGGATGTGTATCCAGATGATGAGGACTTCTCAGCGGCCTAGAAGGTATGTAAAGAATTTCAAAACCACTTTCAAGGCCTGAGTAATTTGATTTTACCCAAAAAAGAACGTCTTCTATTAAGGGGAGGACAACTTTGTGTACCTAGAGGTTCAATGAGGGAGAACATAGTGCATGAGAATCATAATTGTTAATTGAGTGGACATTTTGGTGTGCATAAGACCTTAGAGTTGGTAAAGAGATACTATTATTAGCCAAAAATGAGTAGGGATATCCAGAGATATGTGTAGACTTGTATAGTATGTCAAAAGGCTAAAGGGTCTTCCTCCAATGCAAGGTTGTATCAATTCCTTTCAATCCCAAATAGACCTTGGGAGTGCCTCAATATAGATTTTGTAGTGGGACTTCCTCAGACCAAGCATGGAATGGACTGTATTTTTGTGATTGTGGACATGTATAGCAAGATGGCTCACTTTGTGCCATGTTAGACCACCCATGATGCATGTTATATATCAAATCTCTTCTTTAGGGAAGTAGTAAGGATGCATGGATTACCATTCAATATTGTATCAAACAGGGACTCTAAGTTTATGAGTCATTTTTGGAAAACTCTATGGCAGAAGGTTGGTAAAAATATTTATTTTATTTATGCATATCATCCACAAATGGATGGGGAGAATGAGGTAGTTAATAGGAGCTTAGGAAATATTTAAGATGTCTCAATAAGGAATATGGGCAATCATGGGATCAATTAATTGCTGAAGCAAATTTTTCATACAATGACACAGTAAATAGGACCACTGGAAAGAGACCCTTTGAAGTGGTGTATGGGATTCATCACAGGGGTATATGTGAACTTAGGTATCTTGGATGTAGTTTAGACAAGAGTGGATATGGTAAGGATTTCTCTCAATCCATGAAAGAGGTCCATGATACTATGAAGAAGGCATTAGTGGAGAGCACAACTCACACCAAGAAAAATGTGGATGCAAAGAAGATGGATGTTTAGTTCCAAGTTGGATATTTTTTCATGGTGTACCTATGTAAGGAAAGACTACAAAAGGTTTTCCAAGTAAGCTTCAAATGAGGAAGGTAGGTCCTTATGCAATTTTGGAAAAGTATGGGCCTAATTCTTATAAAGTTGATCTTCCTTTAGACATATAATTATCTTCAGTCTTCAATGTTCTAGACCTTGTATCCTACAAAGGACCTGTTCCAGAGGGACATCCTGATTATTCTAAGGATACAGAGGATCTCAAGACACCAAAACTTCCATTTACTCCAAAGCCAAAGGAAGAGAAGATTCTTAATTCAAGAGTCGCTAAAAGGAATAGAACCAAGATCTACATGGAACATATGGTCAAATGGAAAGGTAAAGATAATTTAGAGGCTACATGGGTGTAGGAGACAGATTTAAAGAAGTTATGCATCAACCTTGACTTGATTCAATCACATAGAAATTGATTTGTCTTGTTTAGGGGAGAATGGTGTAGGAGCACCTAGGGTTAAAGGCCCTTCTTTGTTTTTTTGTGCACCTTCCTAGTTTCTTAAGCCAATTAGGAATGTTTAGGAACATTTTGGATTTGTTTAGTATTTGGTTAAGTTTTTTTTTGTAAGTATTTGCTTCATTCACTCATTGTATTAACCTAAGAAGGAAAATGAGTCAAATTGTGGAATGAACACCTTAGTTTCCTAGGAGAGTGTTTTTAGGTTAGTTTTGTGATGTAGAGGTTGTTTGTAGGCCTTTGGAAATCCAACAAAGGCATTAGAAGCATGGATAAATACAAATTTCATAAAATGTTGAAAATGTTGCTTGTGCAATAATTATGCAACTTTTAAAAGTTGCTCGGTATGTCCTAAAACTTTTCTTTTGTCCTAAATGGAAAAATGGATCAGTTACAATAGTTTTTTTGACAAGGGGAAGACTATTTAAGATCTCCCAAGCCACCATTTTGAGGTTGGTTTTCATGTTATTTTAATTTTTAGTTAATAAGAAGTTACATACTGTGTATGTAACTGTATTCAAGCATTTTTGAGTAACCGAGCTAGTTAATGGATTGAAACTTGATCATTTCCATTGTATTTAGTTTCTTATGAGTGTTTAGAGACTTTTTGTGGTAGGATTTTTGTTAATAGTTTCCATTTTTTAGTATCTTTTAAATTTTCTTTGAAGTTGTCATCTCCTGGTCCAATTCAAGACTGTATATAGAAAATGGTTCGTCGAGGTTATTGAATCCATGGTAAGAAAAATGTGCTTAGATGGAACTCAAGAGGAGCCTCTATACATAATTTTAATTTTTTTGGTAGGAGAAGAGTTAGCCATGAATTTTGAGCTCTTTCCCTAGGCGAGCTTGGCTATCTTGGCTATAGCCTGGCTATGGAAGAAAGAGAGATAGTGGTGAAAAAATTGTAGGGTTGGATTGAAAAACACAATCCAATGGTTAGATGTTGACAAGGGAGATGTAAGACAACTATTTGAGTAGTGGTAGTAGTGGAGGATTCGAACTCGACTAGAAATGAGAGCAAATGCATCATAAGACCTAATTAGCCCTTCATTTAAGGACAGTGTTTCTAAGAGTTTTCAAGGGTTGTACGGATGGTTTCAAGAACCCACACCCTAAAAATATTTAATCTTTTAGAAAAGGGTATCATAATGTATAATTATTTTTTGGGGTCTCTTGGGGTTTTTGTGAAAGAATCATGAAATTGTGCCTGATTAGGGCTACAAGCAAGCACTAGGCCTAATCCTAGTTTGTAGGAGTTTGATGACTGAATGGATGTTTAATGGTATAAAATCATCAAGAATGTCATTACATGACCCATGGAAGTAAGGAAAAAACCTTGCAAGATGTTGTGATTGTATTGGCATAGGTTGATAGATTTCACCTTTGATGATTCAGTGAGCAGTGAGAAATTTTTTTTATTGATAGAATGGATATTGAGTAGGAGGTAGAAGTTCTTAGTGATTTACCTACAGAAAAGGGTTGAGAGCTCTCTAGAAGGCCTAGGAAAGATGCCTTGGAATAGATTCAATGTGACTCTATAAATAAATATTCCATTCATGTCACATCAATTTTGTCTTTCAATTGCTTTTGTCTTCTAATCTATTTGTTGAATGTCCTTAATGCTTCTTCACTTCACTTTACTACTTCATTGGGTAATTTCTCTTATTTTAGTTCATTACTCATTCTTTCTATATAATTATTCAATGCTTGACTCTCAAATTATTTTTTGGTTATCTCTATATTTGTATTTACTAACTGATCTCGGTAATAGAATAGTGAGTTTGGGTCATTCTCATGATCTCATTGTATTTCTCAGTAAATCTTATCTCAGATTGTCTTTTTCTTCTTCTTCCATTCTCTTATCATATTCATTTTCTCCCTTAGATTCAAGTATTTCTGTCAATCTTATGCTTTGGGCTTCTTGATCTTTCTTCATTAATTCCAACTAATTGGTAAGTGTAGTGTTCCTTTCCATTAGGTCTGCAATGGTTGTCTCAGATTCATCATTCAGACTCCCTTCAGATGCAGTCTCAAGTAAATCAACATGCTCTTGTGTAGACTCTAGTTTATTACATAAATGCCTCCTAACCTTCAATGACTTTTCTAGTTTCCTCCTTAGATAATTAATCACCTATTGTGCATTTTACAATTCAAACTCAAGACCTTCAATCCTTTTGGATTTCTTGTAACTTTCCATGGTTGTGATATTTTCTCTCAAGTGTTTAAACATTTAACTCAAGAGTCTAGCTCTGGTACCAATTTTTGGATTAATAGAGGAAATTTAAGTAATGAGAGGGGAGGAGTGAATCAGTACCAATAAAACTTTTAAACCTATAATTTGATCATATACCAAACTCAATATATTGCAAGTAGTCATAATGAATGGTGTAGGAGTAACTAGTTTATCCTTAAAGCCCTAGTTAGTTTTGGCTTGTAAGTCACTCTAGCCAAGTCATTATGTTTTTTATGAGACCTTAGAAGGTATTTTGTTGTGTGTGACTAGGTGAATTAGTGGTTAGTGCTAATTTTATTCAATTTTAGGTTAGTTTTCTTTTAAGTGTTTATTCCTTAGAATAGGCCTAAATTTGGGAAATGGGGTCTAAATGTGTCCTAGACCTATGTAAGGTGAGAAATATTCTTAAAGAGGCTTAAATTATGTTATTTCATCGATTTGTATGGGTTAGAGGGCCTAAGAGATAGTTTGCGTCTTAAATGCAAAAGATGCTCAAAAGTTGTCATGACAACATTTGCAAATTTTGCAAATGGTGCATGCAACTTGACAACTTTGGATTACCCTCATTCTAGGAGAGGGAAATAAATGATAGTGGCCTAAAATGGTGGAGGAAGTGTCTTATGATACACTATGGCTCATTTCCCGAGAGAGATTTGATTGTAAGCAATTTTTTGAAGGTAATAGAGAAAGTGTTCTAAGATATAGAGTATAGTTGACTTGTTTGAATGTTCTTAGTGTTTGAATGGATTGAAATACTTGATCCATTGTTGGATATGTGTAGTAGGAATACATTTAAGAATTTTTCATTCAAGGAGAGAGTATTTTAGCATTAATTTGTTAGTTGTAGGAAATTGTTTAAGTTTTAGAGAGTCTACTGGTCCAGTTCAGTGTAGTTTAGCTTTTATGGCTCCCCCATGAAATCCAACCATGGGAAAATAAAAAGGTTGGATGAATGAGTTAGGAGAGCCTCTGTAAATTTTACACATACAAGTAGTAGGTATGAGGAGTTGAATATATATTTCAAAATTTATGCCCTAGGCGAGCAATGCTTGTTTGGCTAGGTGTGTAACAGTGAAAGAATTGAGTGTCATTGCAAGGGAATGTTTAGGAGAAGAAAACCAGATGTAGGTTTAGAAGAATTAGGGTCTATTTTAGCCATTTATATGAGATTAAGTCCTTAATAATCCATTTCCATATATTTATAGAGAGAAATTAGATGAATGTAACTAATGCATGAAAATAGCCCTATTTGACCTATATTTCAAGACAACAGTGTATGAAGGACTCAGGGAGCTAAAACCTTGAAAATATCTAATGTCTTTGAAAAGGGTGTCTAAATCATAAATTTTTTTTAGGGTTGTTTGAGAGTTTTGATAGAGAATCTATAAAAACCCTCTAGATAGGTCTAATTGGGTTACTAGGCCTAATAGGATCAAAAGCAGGGTGAAGTTGGAACTTGATTGATTTGAGTTTGAAGACCCACTCAAATGGGATGGATTGGGTTTCATAAGGATTGTTTAGTGATGTAAATATCACTTATAACACTAGTGATCAAGTTATGAGAAGTTTGAGCTTGGAATCATCCAAGAGAGCATAGTGACAAAGAGAAAATTTCAAAGTTGGAAATCCTTCAAGGTTAAGCACATGAGAACTAACTCTTAGAGTGGAGTTAGGATATTTTTAGGATGGAGACTTGAGACTATTAGGGTTCTAGGAGAGAAATAGGAATACTAAGTAGACTAGGACAAGT
The DNA here is from genome assembly GCA_018584345.1 of Thuja plicata. Lineage (NCBI taxonomy): Eukaryota > Viridiplantae > Streptophyta > Pinopsida > Cupressales > Cupressaceae > Thuja > Thuja plicata. The sequence goes on along the minus strand of MU223560.1, from coordinate 106,798 downwards.
AGAGTCCTAAGTTGAGAAAGTGCAAAGTGAGCCTTGGAGCACTTCCATCAGATTGGTATCAGAGCATAGTTGATCAAACTTGTGGTTAATGTTACAACCAACTGGATAAGAAGTAGAGTCAACAATGGTGACTAATGTTGAGATAGATAAGAAGGTAGATGATCAATATGTGGATAATAGAATTCTCCAAGATAGATTGGCTCAATTGGAGAAAAAATTTGATGAAGTTGATGAGAAAGCAGAAGAAGTGAAGGATAAGGTTGAAGGGAAAGGCAAAGATATTTCCATTGATGATGAAGTACCCGAATATGACCCTATCCTTAATGAGGATCCATTCTTGAAGGAATTAAAGGCTATGAGTATCAAATCACTAGAAGGAGTTCCAATATTTACTGGAAAGATGGAGCCAGAGATAGTATTTGACTCAATAGAGGGACTAGAGAACCATTTTGAGTGTGATGGAATCACCGGAGCTCAAAAGGTGAAGGTTGCAAAAGATAGACTCAGAGGGTCTACACTCACTTGGTGGAAATTAATCCAAGATGAGAGAGAGAAGGAAGGAAAGAGGCCCATTTATTCATGGAAGACTATGGTTGCAAAAGTCAGAGATTCTTATATCCGAGAGTATTATGAAATCCAATTGCATAAGAGAAGGCAAGGTCTGAGACAGAAGGACCTAGATGTAAAATTATACACTGAAGAATTTCAGAGACTTTGCATGAGATCTAGAGTTTCCAAGGATGAGAAGGTTAAGGTAGCAAGATACCTTAATGGAATAAAGTGGAAAATACAAGAGGAGATGATTCTTTTGACTCTAGACACCATTGAGAAGTGCCACCAAATTTCTATCAAAGTTGAAGAGAAGCTAAGGAAGAAACAAGACTCTCGTACTACCAGAGGAAGAGGTAGAGGGAGAGACACTAGAGGAAGAGAGGTGGATATGGTGGAAGGAGTTATGAAACAAAGAATCAAGGGGAGAACAAATTTGTTGAAAAACAAGAAGGAAACTCCAGTAGAGGGGGTTCAAATAGAGGAAGGAACTCTAGTGGAAGAGGAAGAAACAAAAACCAAGGTAGGGGTAATTACTTTTCCACTATGAAGTGTTACCACTGCAATCAAATGGGACATCATGCATATAGATGTGTAGAGAAGGGTTCTACTTAACAAGGAAGTGAAGAAAGAGTGAACTATGTCCAAGAAGAAACTAGTGGTGGAGACAAACACCCCGAGGTTCCCTTAGAATCATAAGAAGGTGAGAACATTATGATGAGAAGAACACTTATTAACGATCCAGTTAAGGAAGAGCCTAGTTAGAGGAGATCACTATTTAGAGTGACATGTAAAATGATGGGAAAAGTGTATAGAGTCATTATAGACTTAGAGTCTACTAACAATATAGTGTCATAGGAAGTAGTCAACAAGTTGAAGATGACAAGAATACCCCACACCAATCCTTACAAAGTCACCTGGCTAAACAAAGGGCAACATATCCTTGTAAATGAGCAAGCTTGGGTGGAGTTTTAAATTAGGAGGTATAAGGAAAAAGTATTATGTCATATCCTTCCTATGGATGCATGTCACCTACTCCTAGGTAGACCATGGCAATTGGACAAAAAGACCATGTATGATGGTGCAAATAATTCATATTCGTTCAAGAAGGATAATGTGGCATACAAAATACAGTCATTGTTGGAGGATGCAGAAATTATGTAATCTAGCCCAAATGTTCTCATGGTGAGTGAGAAAGAGTTCTTAGAGACTTTAGAAGAAGGAGAGGGAGTTGGTTTTGCACTAGTGTTGAAACCAAAGGAAAAAAGTACTGACAAAGTAGTAAAGAAGACATAGTTTCCAAAAGAAGTGCATGAGCTACAACATAAGTATGAAGGCATAGTTAGTGATGGAAAACCACCATCCCTAGCCCCTAAGAGGTTAGAAAGCCACCAAATAGACCTAATCCCTGGAGCTACCCTACCCACTAAGGTTGCATATAAGATGACTCCTCAACAAAATGAGGAGATAGCTAGACTAATTCAAGAACTACTAAGCCAAGGTTTGATTAGGAAGAGCATTAGCCCTTGTGTCATGCCCACTATATTAGCCCCTAAAAAGGGAGGAAAATGGATGTTATGTACTAACTCTAGAGAAATAAACAGAAAAAAAATTAGGTATAGATTCCCTATCCCTAGGATAGAAGACCTAATGGACTTTCTAGGAGGAGCAAGGTATTTTACCAAGATAGACCTAAAGAGTGGCTATCATCAAATCAGGGTAAATGAGGGAGATGAGTGGAAAATAGCCTTCAAGACCACAAAAGGACTGTATGAGTGGCTTTTAATGCCATTTGGGCTATCCAATGCCCCATCAACTTTCATGAGGTTGATGAATGAAGTCTTTAAAGACTATATTGGAATTTTTTTGGTAGTCTACTTGGATGGTGTACTCATCTATAGTAAGACAAGAGAAGAACATCTCAGACACCTAGAAATTGTTTGCAAGAAGATACATGAGGAGGAGCTGATGATAAACTTGGAGAAGTGTGAATTCATCAAGAAAAAGCTAGTGTTCCTTGGATTTGTATTATCTCAAGGCAACCTAAGGATGGATCCTAGCAAAGTGAAGGCCATCATCAACTAGCCTACTCCAAGAACAAGCATAGAGGTAAGAATTTTTGATGGCTTAGCACAATACTATAGGAATTTTATCAAACAATTAATTGCAATTTGTGCTCCTATGCTTGATACTATCAAGGGTGGGATGAAGACTAAATTTGTGTGGACTGAACAAGCTAACCATGGGTTTGAGCTGTTGAAAAAGATGATTGCTGCCCAACCAATTTTGGTATTACTAAGCTTTGAGAAGCAATTTATAGTGGAATGTGATGCCATCCATGTAATCATTTGTGTTTTCTTGAGCCAAGAGGGAAGACCAGTGGCCTTCCGCTCTCAGAAACTAAGTGAAGCTAAGAAGAAATATTCTTCTTATGACCTAGAGATGTATGCTCTGGTCCAAGAACTGAGAAATTGGAGACATTATTTCCTTCCAAAAGGGTTCATAGTCTATTCAAACAATCAAGCATTAAGTTTCTTGAACTCCCAAGATAAACTTAGTCACAAACATATGAAGTGGGTTGAGTACCTACAAGCCTACACCTTCAACATCAAACACAAGAAGGGGTTGCAGAATAAGGTAGCAGATGCCTTAAGTATAAGATCCTTGACCATTCATGAGATTAAATTGTAGAGCATGGGGATAGACAACTTCAAAGACCTATATGGTGAAGATGAGGACTTTACAGACATTTAAAGGGTATTGCAAGAGTATAAAAATCACTCTCATAGTCAATTCTCTCAGTATAATTTACAGAGTGGTCTATTGTTTAAAGGGAGTCAATTTTTTTTTCCTAGGGGGTCTATTAGGGAGAATATAATCCAGGAGAACCACAATGGTGCACTTAGTGTCCAGTTTGGTGTTAACAAGATACAAGAATTGGTTGAAAGATTTTACTTTTGGCCCAAGTTGAATTTGGATGTTAAGAGGTATGTAGAAGGTTGTGTTATCTAACAAAGGGCCAAAGGTATATATACTAATGTATTCCTATATCATCCTTTACCAATTCCAACTAGACCATGGGAAATGCCTGAGTATGGATTTTGTACTGGGATTTCCAAAAAAAAAGGGATTGGATAGCATTTATGTTATTGTGAATAGATTTAGGAAAATGGCATACTTTGTACCCTGCAAGAAAACAAATGATGCAAGTTAGATAGCTTCCCTATTCTTCAAGGAGGTATTTAGAATATGGGTTTTTCCACTGAGTATAGTGTCTGATAGAGACACAAAGTTTATGAGTCATTTTTGGAAGACTCTCTGGCAGAGGTTGTGAACCAACTTATCTTTTGAATTTGCATAGTATCCTAATTATGATGACCAAATAGAGGTAGTCAATAGGAGTCTTGGAAATATCCTAAGGTTTCTAACTAAGGAGTATGGTCAAATTGGGAACCAACTCATTGGACAAGCAAAATATGCCTGCAATGACATAGTAAATAGGAATACTGGTAAGAGTCCTTTTGAAATAGTTTATGGCCTTCATCCAAGGGGCATATATGAGCTTCATGATCTGAAGGATGGAGCCAAGGGAAGTGGCTATGCTGATGACTTTGCACATTCTATGCAAGAAGTCTATGAGACAGTAAGGAAGACACTCATTGAAAATATAGAGAAGCTTAAGAGTAAAGTGGATGAGAGGAAAAGAGATGTCCAATTCAAAGTTGGGGATCTAGTGATGGTTCACCTTAACAAGGAAAAATTACAAAAAGGAACACCACATAAGCTTCAAATGAGAAGAATTGGCCCATGTGTCTATTGGAAATACAATAATGGGAAAGCAAGATACTGAGAGGGGGGGTGAATCAGATCTTCAAAATTAAACACTTAAAACAAACTGATCCACATTCATACATATATGAATATAATGTAATATCAGATAGCATCCACACAATGAAATAAATAACTCATAACACAAGAACTTGGTAACCCAGAAACCCAAATAGGTAAAACTGGGGTGGGGATGACACCCACAAAATTCTCCACTATTGCAGTAATAAAGTGTGCCTGTTAAGGCTACAAAAGTTTATTACAAAATGCAATCTACCATGTTAAAGGTCTTCCCAGTTAAGAGCTAAAGATCATTACAATCTACCCTGTGAAAGGATTTCAACTTACAATAAAGTAAGCACTCTATTAGGAGATTTAGAAAGGTCTACTAGAACCACTCTGTTAAAATATTTTCACCTAATACAATGATTAGAATGTCTCAAGTATTGATCTTTCATTATGCACTCAGATGCTGATGACGAATCTCCTCTTTCCAGTACCTTCTATGATCTCATAGTCTGATATAACTTTACTCTATTGTTCACTGTGTTGTTGCTCTGCTTGATCTCTGCTTCTTATCAAAATAACCCTCTGTGCATTTCACTTCAGAATGTAGTCACCACACACTTCTTCTTCTCTCTTCTTGCACACACACAATAGGGTTTAGAAGCAATCTGATATATTCGTTCAAGTCTGATAGCGAGATCTAGATCAATGATCGATATCTAATACCCATACCTTGATGGTATTATAATTAATGTACACAATAGATCATGCATAGGATAAAACAATTAAATGCATAACTAACTCTATAAAAGAATATTAAATGCATACATAAGTCAGCCCAAAAAGCTTATACAAGTTGGCCTAATCACTTATCCTCAAAGTTTGAATCATTCCAGACATGTATACAAAAACTGTTCTACTCGGCACTTGAATCCTCTGTCGCTCGGCACTTAACATCTCTGTATCCTACTCATCTTGGTAATGTAACTCAACTCGGCAAAGTAACTAGGAAAACTGAATACTACTCGACAATGTTGCTCGGCCTTCCATAGTTTTAGCTTGGCCACAGTGATAGCCAACTAAAACTACCTAAGTGAATGACTAAGTGTTGGTCACTAATCATCAATAGAACTTAGAGATTAACAATCTCCCCCTTTGATATTAGTGGCAAAAACACACTTATCATTACTTCCATTTCATTCCATCAAAATGTTGTCTAAGTATACTAAGTACTCCCCCTAGGAATATACTCAGAATTATTCATGCAAAAAGTTTGCATGCCTTAAAAAATATATACAAGTGTACCTATTCTGTACTGATGTATCATACTGTATCTTTTCCAACTTCCTTACCGATTTCCCCCTTGTTTTTGTCATTGATGGCTGGTGGGGTTAAGTTGTACTTATCCAAAAATTGTTTATGAAGCTGCAAGGTGGATTCAAATGTAGTATCCCAGATTTCCTTAGCAATATTCATAACTTCCAATTTTATTTCTAGCTCGGCAGCTAGACTCACTAAACATTCTGCACTTGATAGATTTGCATTACTCTATGATAACTCCTTTGCAATTGAAAGTTCCTTCTGTATTACCTCCAAGTGAGGCAATAGGCTTGTCTAAATAGTTATCAATTTGGACCTAATTCAACCATCTTTAGCCATAAGCTCGACTATTCTCCATTGTGCATTGATCAACTTAGTAAGATGTAAAGAACTAGAAGTAGTATTCTTACCCAAAGTAGTGACAGTTGATCTCAAATCTAACTCTAGCTTCTCAACAAGTTGGAGATTTATCCTTTGTGAAAAATTCAACATCACGTAATTTCCTGTACAAAGAATAAATGTTGGTTGTAACTTTCTCTAAAGTTTCTACAAGAATAGAAAGTTCAACCTGTTTTGTTGCAAACTCTTCTGAGATTTTCTCCAGAACTTTGCTCTCAAATCTTCTCCTGGACCATTGTAGAAGTTTTTTGTTGCTGTCTATGTCATCATCAGTTACCTTCTATACAATGTTGACTAGCTGATCAATAATTGTAGCTTGAGGCATTTCATCCTCTAAGTCAAAAGCCTTTGAAAATATATCCTTGATGTCATGCAACAGCTACTTTTGCTTCTGTTCTATCTTCATCTCTTCATATCTCTTCTTTCTCTTAAGCAATTCTTGAAGAGTCCCTTTTTGTTCAAAGGATAATTCATTGGGATCCCATTATGGAATCATAATGACCTCATCTAATGTTACATCTAGAAGTTGAGAATTCTTCTTCAGAACTTTCCTTCTCTTCAACTCTGGTGAACTTATGTTGGGCTACATAATACCTTTTCCTGTGATAGTGTCAATGTCCATTGCCTCTTTTAATTCTATCAATATTGTCTATGGATTGGACATACCACTAGTTTTAGGACCCGTGGGAGTGGATGATGCAGAGTGTGGTAGATCAACCAACACTTTCATTGCCTCTTCTTCCTTAGGCTTATCAACAGTATTCGTTATCACTACTCCACTATCTAAAATTGTTTTCAAAACCTCTAAAATAGGTGGATTCTGTGAAGTTACCTCTTGTGCATTTGTTTGTTGTTTCTCTTCACCTTTCTGATCATTGACAACTTCAATTATCTCATCAGATTTTGTGGTCTTTCCTTCTTTAGTATTAGTTTCCTTAATAGGCAAATCAGTGTTTGTACCACTCGACATGTCTTGTTCCTCAGCATTCAAATTGCTTGGATCATCAACTATGAAATCCATCAAACTGTCTGCAGTCAGATCAATAGAATTATTTGAGTCTAATGCATCTTTGGTCTTGTCCTATTCTATAGCAATTTGACCTTGAGTCATCTGTGGCTTAGGGGTAGTTTCCACTTCTTTTGTCTTTTGCTCAGATGTTCCCTCACTAGATTTCTTATCTTTTGGAACTATCAGTCCAAAGATTTCCTTCCAAATTCTTGTCCTCTACTGTACTACACCTTCAATATCATTTTTTAGAACATCATAGCCTCTGAGTTTAGGAATAAACCTATTCTTGTATTACTCAATGAATTTGGCTCTTTGTTTTGAGGTTAATTCAGGTATTACCTTGGCTAGAGTTCCTTCCCTAATCTATCTCTCTGTGGTAAGTGCAAATTCCCATTTGCTTGACAAAAAATCATATAGTTCATTCAGCACATGATTTCCTATCTCTATAGGATTTAACTTGAAAGTACACATCATATCCAACAGTTCTTTTTGAACTTTCTACCTATCCTCATTATTCAATTTCTCATACTTAATGAACTTGAAAGTTGCTAACCCTGCTGAATTTCTCAAAGTGTCACATACCTCATCAATACTTGTTGGTTTCTTGAATTGTGCTTTAGGTATGTTGTTGGGTTCATCAGTTTCAGTCTTTTCATCATCACTATCTGTCCCCAAGTCTAGTTTCCTCCTTGGTCTCTTTGTTAGCTTACTCAGCTCTGCCTTAGGAGCAATTTTAGCTTCCTTTCCATAACTACTTTCTGCAACCTTCTTCTTTTCATACACTTTTGTTTGTACTTCTACTAGAGAAGTAATAGTAGATTCTCTAGTCCTTGGACGATTAGTTGCAGGAGGTGTAACCTTAGGTTTAGCTTTGCTCGGCTTGGTTACAATGACAATTGATGGTCTTTTACCCTTAGCTTTCTTAGTGATCTCTTCTGATGCACTCACTTCCTCTTCTATAGAAATATCCTCACCTTGTCCTATGGTAAGGCCTAAAGGTGCATCCTTAGGTTCTTCATAACTACCTAAACCAACCATTTTCTTCAGGTTTTTCCCAATTTTATTTCTTTTCCTCTCCATAGTTCCCTCATTCAAGCTTCTATATATTTTATCTTTAGCTTCATCAAAATTTCCAAACCTTTCTGCTGTAGTATCAATTTCCTCAGCTAGGAGTGCAATGATGGCAGTTGATGCTTCATCAATGTTAATTTCATATGGAAATGGTTCTAAGCATGTTATCCTGGGTGTCATAGCCTGGATATATGTGTTATCTGTATCAACTAGATAACAGATTTCTTCATAGTGCTTCTCCACTAGTGATCTAGGAATCCTAGTTCTTAATCTTATTTTCTTCTTGAATTCTACAAAATAGCTCCCCATAATGCTATTGAAATTACTTCCTAGTTTCTCAATACATTCACTAATCTGAACTGTAATGGGTCTATCCTTTTTCCAAACAATATTTCCCAATGTAGGAATTGTATCCTGAATGTAGAAAAATATACAGACTATTAAGGAACCAAACTTACATGATGAGATTTTAGCCTTTCTGATTGATGCTAGGTTCTCAGGTAATTGTGTCTGGTGTAGCTCGGCAAGATCATATGTATGATTCTTCTTAACAATTTTCCATGCCTGATCAATGACTGTACAAGGAACACTATCCAATCCACTCGACTGATAGAACTTACGTGCTATTACTCTTACTCCAAAATCAAGTTCTAGGTCCTTAATTATAGAGATAGTCATACCTATGTTGTTCCATACGGTGCCAGTGTTCAGTGTAATTTCTTCTTTAATGTTATCCCTCATTTTCCATTTTCCGTTTACTACAGGATATCCAGTCACTCAATGTATTATGTTTTTAGTAATCTTGATTGGTCCATTATCCAACCACATACACATATCATGAACTCAGCTAAGGATAACCTTAATCCATTCATCTTTGAAACCTTTTGGAAAATATAGGGCACAAGTTAACCCTTTGTCTGCTAAATTTTTGAATTCTCGCTTCAGAACTCCATTGACACACAATTTGCTGTAGGATTTCCTCAATTCACTATCACCTACTTCACCAATATTAATCATGCAACATGATCGAACATCATGGATCATAAGTACCTTGGGTGGAATGGATGAGAGGGCTCTCATTAAATCACTCTGAATTGCACTTTTAGGAATGGCTCAAAATTTGAGAGGGGCACATTCATCACTCCGTACTAACTGAATTTTCTCTTGTTCTCCCTCCATATTCTTAACTGGTGCAGAAGAACTTGCAGCCATAATCTTGAAATTAGGGTTCAAAAGATGAAGAATAGAGTACCTTTGCAAGTAATGCTTCACATTGTTCACCTTAGGATTGCTGACAACACACTCACAGAATCTTTGATGCTAACTTCATTAAGATCAATTCTGCAAATTACTTCAATCGCTCTGTAAATAGTAAAAATCACAAGGTAAAAATGAATTATCAACTGTTCATCCTTTATAGACTTTGAAAGGTCAAGGTAGGTAAGAAATGAATGTTCTGCCTATTGAGTTTGTGCAAGCCATTTGTCCTCATCTTTCTAACAGAACTTGCATCCCACTCGGCTTACTAAACTCAACTTTCACAAAACTTACTTGGCCAACAAAACTCAGCAAACACTAAAGAACTCGGCCTTAGTGTCCATGATTAGTGCTTGGCACCTTAGTGCAATTGGCTCATGTGGGCATTTGTCTTCAAAAAATATATCCTGGTGCATCTTAACATATGCAAATATAGACTTTTGGTACATTTCATGTTAGGAACTGATGTAAGATAAGAATTTTAGATGCATTTCCTTACATACCTATTTTTCTTAGTTGGAGATGATGTGATCACCCGATCCATTAGATTGGGTGACCTCGGCTTCCCTAGCTTCACTACTGCATGGTTTAGACTTCTTAACCCATGTCTTGTTCATCTGTGCTCTAATCTTCTCAACTGTAGGAGTAGGTACCCTAGTCTTGCAATCATTCCTTGTATGACCAATTTTCAGACAACTGTGATAAACTAAGCTTCCATTCATCCTACTTTTAGACTTTTCTCTGAAATGTGTCCTTATGCAATTTTCTAGAACATGTCCATACTCACCACAGTAATGACAACTATGCCATGTGTTGTAATCCCACTTGTAAGTATTGCCTTTTCTTGGTGATTTCTCTTGTGGCTTTGATATCCACTATTGTTTACCTTTAGATCTGCAATCTTGTGCTCTATGACTATATTTGTGAAAATTATAGAAATTACCATTGATTCTAGGTGTGTTTCTTACCTTTTTCCTACATTCACGTGCTTGATGTCCAAACTTATTACAGTTAAATCAATAACCATTGAAGTTAGTTTAAGGATTGGACTTACCATTCTTGCTTCGACAAATGTTTGCTGTATGACTTGGTTTCCAACATTGGTGAAAAATAGGTTTGTTTTTTCTTGGCTTTGTATATCTTCTTTCACCTGTCTTAGATGATTCTCCATCTTCACTGGTTGTATGTTGTAAAGTGTGACCTAATCTAGAAGAATATTTAGGTCTCCTTGATGCTTCCACCAGTTGTTCAAAGTAGCTCATAGCTACAATTGGATCATTCACTCTGTTATTAATTTCTTTCGCAGATATCAATTCATCTTTCAACTAACTATTCTTAGATCTAAGATTTACAATCTCCAAGTATTTCCTACTGATCTCCTGATTCACAAGTAGTAGTTGATTTGCCATGTCAACTTGATTGACTGTCATTGTTTGTACATCATGTGTTCTTTCATCAAGTCTGATAGTCATCATTATTTTGTCTTCTTTTTCCATAGCCTTGTCATCTTCATCTTCTTTTTCTATTCAACAACTTCACACATTCTTATTGATTGGGCTTCTTGTTCCTTTTTCAAGTTTCTTACTTCTTCACATAGTGCACTGTTCTTTTCTAGTAGATCTTCTATTGCTGCATCGCTCTCAGTATAATCTCCATTCTAAAATAGATTTGTGGTGTCCTCTTCTTGATAATGAGTGTCATTTATTTGTTTGGCCAAATATTTCCTTGTAGTCAAGGACTTATTTATAAGTTCCAATGAATTTACCCATCTTGTAGATCTCCATCTCAAGATCTATATTCTCAAGCTGATTATGAACTTTTAGAGAACTAAGCTCTGATACCAATTGTTGCAAATACAATAATGGGAAAGAAATATACTGAGAGGGGGGGTGAATCAGATCTTCAAAATTAAACACTTAAAACAAATTGATCCACATCCATACATATATGAATCTAATGTAATATCAGATAGCATCCACACAATGAAATAAATAACTCATAACACAAGAACTTGGTAACCTAGAAACCCAAATAGGTAAAACTCGGGTGGGGATGACACCCACAAAATTCTCCACTACTGCAGTAATAAAGTGTGCTTGTTAAGGCTACAAAAGTTGATTACAAAATGCAATCTACCCTTTTAAAGGTCTTCCCGGTTAAGAGCTAAAGATCATTACAATCTACCCTGTGAAAGGATTTCAACTTACAATAAAGTAAGCACTCTGTTAGGAGATTTAGAAAGGTCTGCTAGAACCACTCTGTTAAGAGATTTTCACCTAATACAATGATTAGAATGTCTCAAGTATTGATCCTTCATTATGCACTTAGATGCTGATGATAGATCTCCTCGTTCCAGTACCTTCTATGTTCTCACAATCTGATATAAATTTACTCTATTGTTCACTGTGTTGTCACTCTTCTTGATCTTTTCTTCTTATCAAAATAAAGCTCTGTGCATTTCACTTTAGAATATAGTCACCACAAACTTGTTCTTCTCTCTTCTTGCACACACACAATAGGGTTTAGAAGCAATCTAATATATCCATTCAAGTCTGATAGCGAGATCTAGATAAATGATCAAGATCTAATACCCATACCTTGATGGTATTACAATTAATGTACACAATAGATCATGCATAGGATAAAAAAATTAAATGCATAACTAACTCTGTAGAAGAATATTAAATGTATACATAAGTCGGCCCAAAAAGCTTATACAAGTCGGCCTAATCACTTATCCTCGAAGGTTGAATCATTCCAGACATGTATACAAAAACTGTTTTGCTCAGCACTTGACTCCTCTATCGCTCGACACTTAACATCTTTGTATCCTACTTGGCTCAGCAATGTAAATTGACTCGGCAATGTAACTAGGAAAACTGAATACTGCTCAGCAATGTTGCTTGGCCTTGCATAGTTTTATCTTGGCCATAGTGATAGCCAACTAAAAATGCCTAAGTGAATGACTAAGTGTTGGTCACTAATCATCAACAAAACTTAGAGATTAACAGTGTCATACTGGCCAAATATGGAGCAAATGCCTACAAGGTGGAACTTCCAGAGGATATGGGTTTATCTCCAATGTTTAATGTTACTGACCTAGTTTTATAAAAAGGCCCAATCCCAGATGCAAATCAGAGTTTGAATGAAGTCATACATGAGGTGGAGGAACTCAACTTTCCATCTGCACCAATCCTAAAGGAAGAACACATACTAGATTCCAGAGTCTACAAGAAGACAAGGAATAAGGAATAACTAGAGAACTTAGTGAAGTGGCATGGACAAAGAGATGCAGATGCAGTGTGGATAATGGAAACTGAGTTCAAAAAGTTGGGCATTGACCTCAACTTAATCAATGCAAGGGTGGGTTGAAGCTTTTTCATTTGGGGAGGATGGTGCAGGAGCACCTAAGCTATCTTCAAAGCCCTAGTTAGTTTTGGCTTGTAACTAACTCTATCCAAGTCAGTATGTTTTTTCTTAGACCTTAGAAGGTCTTGTTATTGTGTGTGACTAGGTGAATTTGTGGTTAGTGCTAATTTCATTGTAGTTTAGGTTAGTTTTCTTCTAAGTGTTTAGTCCTTAGAATAGGCCTAAATTTGGGAAATGGGGTCTAAATGTGTCCTAGACCTATGTAAGGTGATAAATATTCTTAAAGAGGCTTAAATTATATTAGTTTGAATATAGTCGTATGGGTTAGAGCCCCTAAAAGATAATTTCCATCATAAATGAAAAAGATGCTCAAAAGTTGTCATGACAACATTTGCAACTTTTGTAAATATTGCATGCATCTTGACAAATTTAGATTCCCCTCATTCTAGGAGTGGGAAATAAATGATAGTGGCCTAAAATTGTAGAGGAAGCATCTTATGATACTCTATGGCTCATTTCCTAAGAGAGATTTTATTTTAAGAAAGTTTTTGAAGGCAATAGAGCAATTGTTCTGAGATACATAGTATAGTCGACTTGTTTGAACGTTCTTAGTATTTTAATGGATTTAAATACTTGATATATTGTTGGATTCATGTAGTCAGAATAGATTTAAGAAGTTTTCATTCAAGGAGCAAGTGCAGTAGTGTTATTTTGTTAGCTGTAGGAAATTGTTTATGTTTTAGAGAGTTTGTTGGTGTAGTTCCGTGTAGTTTAGGTTTTATGGCTCCCCCATGAAATCCAACCATGGGAAACTCAAAAGGTTGGATGAATTAATTAGGGGAGCCTCAAGTGTACTTATGAAAGTATGAGTTCTAAGGATTCAATTAGCTATTTTAAAAGTTATGCCCTATGCGAGCAATGCCTGTTTGGCTAGGTGTGTAACAGTGAAAGAATTGAGTGCTATTGCAAGGGAATGTTTGGGAGAAGAAAACCAATTGTAGGTTTTGAATAATTAGGGTATATTTGAGCCTTTTCTATGAGCTTAAGTCCTTACCAATCCATCTGGATAGATTTCTAGAGAGAAATTAGATGACTGTAACTAATGCATGAAAATAGCCCTATTTGACCTACATTTCAGGACAACAGTGTACGAAGGACTTAGGGAGCTAAAACCTTGAAAATATCTAATGTATTTGAAAAGGGTGTCTTAATCCTACATTTTTTTTAGCGTTTTTTTAGATTTTTGAGAGAGAATTCAGAAAAACCCTCTGGATAGAGCTAATGGGGCTACTAGGCCTAATAGAATCAAAAGCAGTGTGAAGTTGGAACTCATTTGATTTGAGTTTGAAGGCCCATTAAAATGGGATGGATTTGGTGTAATAATGGTGGTTTAGTGATGGAAATATCCATTTTAGCATTTGTGAGAAATTTATGAGAAGTTTGAGCTTGGAATCATCCAAGAGAGCATAGTGACAAAGAGGAAATTTCAATGTTGGAAATCCTTCAACGTTAAGCACGTGAGAACTAACTCTTAGAGTGGAGTTAGGATATTCTTAGGTGGAGAATTGAGACTATTATGGTTCTAGGAGAGAAATAGGAATCTTAAGTAGACTAGGACAAGAAGATTCCTAAGTTGAGCAAGTTCAAAACAAACCTTGGAGCACTTCTATCAGTGAAGCATATAAACTAAAAGCCTGGAAACACAACTCATAACACCAAGATTTTTGGTCACACAGAAATATTTTGTTAGAGGAGAAAATATGGTGGGGATGACACCCACAAACCATCACTACTACAACAAAATAGGTGCTCAGCTACAGCCACAATGTTACCTATTTCTAATAGCTTACATTGTTAGGAGTATAATAAGACTTATTCAGTCTACCTTATGAAAGGATTTTACATTCTCTAATCTAAGAGATGTGCCCTATTAAAGCATTTACAATTTAAGACCTGTTAACCCTTACCCAGTAATGGGATTTTTACTACTCCTAATACAAAAAAACTTATTACAAAATTTTGTGTAAATGCATCAATCAAATGTTGTTCAGACTCTTTATGCTCACTAACTTTATTACCTCAAGCTCTACTCAGTAGCTCAATAACTTAAGCTCTAATTTACTTTGCATATATCTCCTTCACTTCTTAGCTCCACTTCATATGCATCTTATAATCATTTTCTATATTTTGTTTCTCTGATCTTTTATATGACTTCCACACAGTTAATAAAGGTCTAGGGCTTCTTTCCTCAATGGTGGAGATTAAATGGTGCAATATTGGTTAAACTCCCAATATATTATTCCTTATTTATTTTTCATTGGTGGATCTGCCTCGTGATTATAATCAATTAGTTGTTTGCAATCCCAATATTCTAACTAATGCTCACCTTGGATTCTATAAAACATCCAGTGCTCAGTGTCCAGATTAAATGAATCAGCATTGAATAATTATATCGGCTCTGCAAAATTTGGTGACATGCTTTGTTCTTGCTCAAAGATAGTGTCCTGGGTTCGGTAACTATCACTAATCGGTGACTTACTCCCTTGGTAACTATCTTTCCTTAGTGCATGTCTCTTCTTGGTGCATTACCATATATATATATATATATATATATATACATATATATATACATATATGTAT
>MU223560.1:78859-90225 GCA_018584345.1 Thuja plicata | reverse complement strand
ATATTAATATATAATACACACACACACACACAGATATATATATATATATGTTGGTGTAGGAGCACCTTAAGGTCTTTGATAGATATTTTTGTTAGTTTGGCTTTTAGGTTGGTTTGGCCAACCACCAGTTAATAATGACTGAGATATAATGTCCCAAATGTGTTTAGTGTGTGTCTAGATTCAATAGTGATTAGGGTTTAGTAATTGATGAGATCAAGTTGTATCTAGAGGTCTATGTCCTTAAAAGTCAACCAAAATCTCAAAGGGTTGACCAAAACTCCAAAATGGAGTAACATTCATGGTTTTGTTGTTTTTGAGTGTTTTAAGGCCATGTGATAAGGTTTAGGACCAAGTTGGGGTATTGGAAGTGACAATTTGTCATTTAAGCAAAAGATGTAAAAGTTGTCATGACAACTTTTGCAATTTTGAAAAGTTGTCATGATAACATTTCCTAAAAAATAGGAAAGGGATTTAGTGGTGCCCAAATCCCGACATGAGAGTCCAAACATGTGGGAATAAGATATATAGGGTGGACAAAACCATTATCCAGGAGTTAGTTGTCATTTTGTACGGACTGTGTGTGGAGTGAATTACACTGTAATTTTGCAACAGAGATTTGATCAAGTTGTTTAATGGATTGAAAGTGAAATTTTAATGCATTGATAACTTCTCTTTTGGCATTTAGTTACTTTTTGTGGCATTGGTTTGATCATTTTGTGTTACTGGTTAAGGTTTTGCAAATTCTTTCATTTATTCTGGTTCGTTGTCTAGTTTTGAGGCAACTATGTAAATATGCCTCCCTCTTAATTTCCTGTGGTCAGATTCCTATGGCCTATTAGATTCAGGTAGGGGACTCCATGTACATTGTGTATATAATTTGTGGAGTCCTTTTGTGCAGGGGAAGCAATTTTAGCATCAAGCCCTAGGCGAGTGAAAGTGCATTCTAGCTAGGAGCTTGAATGGAACAGTAGCAAGAAAGATTGCTCAGTGGATTGGTTGAACCCAATAAATTGTGGGGGCATGTAGAGGGGTGAATCCTTGTTATTTGGATGCAAGGATGATGTATTTAAAAATTGACGCACTCCTCCATTCTGCAAAAAACTCCATTATCTTTCTCCAATCTGCATATTAGACTATCTTTCTTTAGAGATACCCCATTAGAGTCTCAAAAATTCTTCCATATTCTAATAATGATGATGTCGATATAACAATATCTACTTAACATCGTGCTCCATGATTCTTTTCTGAATCAACTCGCCACTCTTTGTTGATCATTGCACCCTCTGTGGATCGTCCCCGAATTGATGTTTACCACAACCATGTAGGCCAATTCAGCACAAAGATGAACATGACACCATGTTTTCCACCTTTTCTTCTCAAAGATAGCCGAGCACCAAATATAATGATCATCGGCTCTCATGTTTTGGATATGGTCTTCTAAACCATTCAGGCTTTTCAAATACAAGAAAATCTTTGAATGGTTCTCGCTCAAGCATGCATGTAAATAGACACTCACCACCTTTTCTCCATTCAAAGGCCAAACTATACATTGGCGTTCACTCTAGGAATGATATATATAATATCATTAGTCTAGTCCAAATACTAGGGACTCAACAACTAACTTGCTCAGTTCTCATTCAAGGTGAGTGTCGAGACATTGTTACTCATCTCCACGTGGTGTAATCAACTTCATTACATCTTGTAGGCCTTACAAAGCACCAACATACATGTGCATTTCATGTCACCACATTTTACTATTCTTTAAGGGCCGAGTCACCCACATCAATCAAGATGAGAGGATATTCACCACACAATTGGCAATCCATAACTTTTGGGCTATTCCTCAAACTCTACAAAAAATCTCTCAGTTTCCTCCATGTAGGCGTAACCACTTACATTATAAATATGTTGTGAAACCAATAACAGATTGGTATAACGGTTCTGGAAACTGTTTCCTAATTCCATGCACTAAACAATGTATCAGATTCTAAATCAAAGAAGACAACCACCACGTCCCAAACGTGACTGTCATAATACCCTAACTCATGAGAAAAACAACTCTACAATGTTGTTTGATAAAAAAATGGATACATTTCACTGTTGAATTCTTGCATCAAAACTGAAATCAATCAACATACAGTAACCAGTCTATAAGGAAAACTACAGAATTGATTTGGCTAAACATAAACACAAATGACTCAAAGGAAACTGAGATACTAAAGAACTATTCCTTTAAATAAATTTCATTAAAATCTCATGAACACATAATATATTAATGGCTCTTTGGATAAAGGCCAGAGAGTCGATTCTTTTCCCAAACTTTTGCACTGTCTTCTCTATTTCTTGTAGCTTCCTTTTTTTTCTCTATTTGGTTATGTTGTCTCTTCAAAGAGATTCTATGTAGTTATAAACCATTTACATTAACCCCTTTCGGAGTTTTTACTCCATTACAAAGCAAATTCAAGTAATTAAACCATTTATTGACAGGGTTCTACAAAATTCTAAATGAATCAAACATAGCAATATTATGAAACTTTCCATAATGCTTAAGGGTTGAGGTCCCTGGTGCAGGAGAACCTAGGTAGGGCCAGAAAGGAACCTAGGGCTTCTATTTTTTTTTTGGCTTGTAGTGGTCCTAGCCAAACCACTAGTGCAATAAGGGGACTAAACAAGTCCTAGTGTGAAGTGTGTTAGTGTAGGATGCCTTAATAGGTGCTTAGTGACCTTATTTGCAAGATTGTCCACAATAGGTCAAATAGGGTGCTTTATGCATTATTATGTCAAATTGGAAAAGTAAGGGATTTGAGGTCCTATTACAATGTTTTAACACCTTAGATAGGTATTTGGTTAAGTTTGGTGTACTTATGACCAAGTTTGGATAGAAAATCCAAAAAGATGTAAAAGTTGTTAATGTTGTTGTCATTGACAACATTTGTTGCATGATGGAAAATTTGAGAACTTGGTTTCATAACTGTCTGAAACCATTGATTTTGTGTCTTGGACAAGTACTTAAGGCCATCCTCGACCTTTTGTAAGGGTTTTTTGATTTTTGTAAGTGTGTGTACGGACTGGATAATAGCAAGAACAGTCAAAGTTATTATTTTTATAAGAAATTGGTGTTTTAATGGATTGTATTAAGTATTGTAATCCATGGAAGTGTTAGAGAAAGTGTTTTTAAGTTTTTGTGTGGTGCTGGATTTCCATTTTGTAAATTTTTAGTTAGTCTTGTAAATTATTTTGTTTTATGTCCAGTTGCTAGTCTGAGCCAGGCAACTAGTGAAGATAGGGTCATAGACCCTCTTCCCACCATGGAATCTATATGGGACTTTGGGATTAGGGAGCTAACTCCATGTACATATTGTATAGTGAAGGAGGGGCATTGGAACGCATGGGATCTATTTTTAATGTGATGCCCTAGGAAAGCTAGAGTTGCATGGCTAGGGATCATAGAACATTGCAGAGCTAATGGAAGGGATTGAAAAAATTCATTTCTTCAATTAGTGATTGTGGAGAGGTAGTGTGATGTCTAAAGGAGCCTCAACTCGAAGGAGAAGTTTGGGTGAGGAGTTTAGTGTGCCAAGAACGAGTTCTTTTGTGTAGACAGACTTAATGGTTAGAAACCCTAATATTTAGGCATGATTATAGGAGTCACTGTACAAACACTTTGGAGAAGAAAGACCTATAAAATATTTAGTGTCTTGATAAAGGGTGTCAGCATCCAGTGTTAGTTTTACAACTTGTTAAGGATTTTTATAATTTATTGCAGAAAAAGAGCCTAAATAGGCCTAATGCTTGTAGCCCTATTTTGGGAGAATTTGGCTTTGTTCTTGGAACTCATTTATGGTTTCAGTGAAAAGGGAGTTTGTGGACATTGGATTGGATATAGTTAACAAACTAGGAGACTACCTCTCCATATGGAAGATTTTTGGATCCATTTGGATTAGTTTGTGAAGATGGAGCAAGAAGGGCTATTGAGAGCCTAGAGGGAGTTGTGAAGAGTTGTTGTTCTACTTAATTGGTGTTCACAAGTTGAAAGGAGTAGGTTCTTGAGTAGAGAATCCTAAGGTGAGTAGGGTTAGTCTAGAAACCTAATAGGTCAGAGGAGTGGCCTAAGGGTACCCTAAAAGAAGATAGGGTAGAGCATGACTTGTGTTACATCAGAGTGGTATCAGAGTAAGTTAAAGACTTGGGAAGTCAGTGTATGTCTGCAGCTATTGGTGAATTAGTAGGGGAGTCAATAATGGTGACAAATGTAGACATAGCTAAAGAGGTGGATGAGAAAAAGGAGAATAACATACTCCTTGAAGAAGCCTTAGAAGGAATGAAGATAAGGCTACAAGAAGTTACTAATGCAGCAGCTAGAAAGAAAGAAGTTGAAAGTAGTGATAGGGGTTAAAACATAGCAGAAGAAGACCTTATCCCTAAATGAGACCCTATTTTGAATCAAGAGCTCTTCCTAAAATCCATAAAAGCTCTAGGAGGAAAGGAATTGGAAGGTATACCACTTTTTAGTGGAAAGATGGACATAGAAGCAGTAATGGATTGGATTGAAGGAATGAAGAACCATTTCAAGTGCGAAGGAGTAACTAAAGTACAAGAGCTCAAGGTGGCCAAATCAAGGCTCAGAGGGTCAGCCCTAACATGGTGGAAATACCTTCAGGATAAGAGAGTTAGGATGGGTAAGCAACCCATAACCAATTGGAATGAAATGGTGACCAAGCTAAAGGATAATTACCTGCCTAAGGACTATGAGATCCAACTCCATAGGAAAAGATAGAATTTGAAGTAGAAAGACTTATATGTGGCCTCATATACAGAGGAATTCCAAAGATTGTGTCTTAGATCTAAGAAAAAAGAAGAGGAATCAATCAAAGTTGCTAGGTACTTGGATGGATTGAAATGGAATATCCAAGAAGAAATTAGTTTGTGGACACCTACCACAATGCAAAGGTATCATCAATTAGCCTTAAGAGTAGAGGAAAAGAACAAGAAGAAGGGTAATTATAATTTCAAAAATAGAGGTAGAGGAAGAGACCAAAGGGGTCAAAGATGAGGCTATCAAGGAAGAGGTAATGAGAAAAGGATATAAGGTGAGAACAAGCTAATAGAGTATGGTACTGAAAGCACTCCAAGAGGGGGCTTTAATAGAGGTAGGGGCAATCAAGGTGGTCCTAGCAGAGGGAGAGGAGGTAGAAGTAACTCATACTTTTCAAGTATGAAGTGTTACAACTATGGTCAATTAGGCCATCTATCATATAGGTTCCCTGAAAAGCATACTACTTCAAATCATGACAAGAGAGTGGCTTATGCTCATGAGGACACTGCAAGTGTCAAAGAACCTAAGATTGACCATCTAGATTCAAAGATGGGAGAGAACTTAATGATTAGAAGGGTATTGATAAGACATCCAAGTAAAAATAAACCCAAGCATAGGAGGGCTTTGTTTTGGATAAGATGCAAAATCCTTGGCAAAGTATGTAAGGTGATAGTGGATTCTAGCTCCACTGACAATATCATCTTAGAGGAAGTAGTCAACAAACTCAAGTTGACAAAAGTACCCCATGTGAATCCCTATAAGCTGACATGGATCAAAAAAGGCCAAAGTGTATTGGTAAATGAGTAGGCATGGATGGAGTTCTCTATAGCAGGGTATAAGGACAAACTCTTGTGTGACATTCTACCAATGTATGCTTGTCATTTGTTGTTAGGAAGACCTTGGAAATTTGACAATGGGGCATTGTATGATCGGAAGGATAATTCCATCACATTCAAGAAAGGAGGAAAAATTTTCAAGATTCAGTATTTTCTAGAAGAAGAGGAGCCACAGTCCAAAACTCCTAACATCATGTTGTGTAGTGGAAAGGATTTTGTGAGGGATCTCAAGAAGGATGAGAATGGAGGGTATGATATTGTGCTAAGACCTAATGAGGAATAAAAACTAGTCAAGAGCAATTACCATCAGAGATACATAAATTTATTGAGAAGTAAAAAGACATAGTAAGTGATGGCACTCCTGATACCTTACCTCCTAGGAGAGTAGTAAGTCATCAGATAGACTTTGTTCCTGGTGCATCTTTGCCTAATAAAGCAGGTTCTAAGCTAACCCTTGATAACAATTTGGAAGTGGAAAGGAAAGTACAAGAGCTCTTGGATCAAGGATTGATTAAAAATAGTATAAGCCTATGCTCAGTCCCGCTTGTGTTGGCATCCAAGAAGGGAGGAAAATGGAGACTTGGCATAGATTCAAGGGCTATAAATAGAATTAAAATAAGGTATAGGTTACCCATACCTAGGATTGAGGATCTCATGGATTCTCTTGGAGGGGAAATGTACTTTACCAAGTTAGATTTGAAGAGTGGTTATCACCAAATCAGGGTAAAAGAAGGGGATGAATGGAAAATAGAATTCAAGACCATAGATGGATTATATGAATGGCTTGTGATGCCATTTGGCCTCACAAATTCTTTGAGCACATTCAAGAGGCTCATGAATGAAGTGCTCAAGGACTTCATAGGAAAGTTTGCAGTGGTATATCTTTATGATATACTGATATTTAGCAAGACAAAGGAGGAGCATATCAAGCACATAGAGGTAGTGTTCCAGAGATTACATGAAGAAAAGATGGCTATCAACCTTGAAAAATGTGAGTTCTTCAAGAAAGAACTAGTATACTTGGGCTTTGTAGTGTCCAAAGGATCCTTGAAGATGGATCAAGACAAAGTGGCAGCTATCCTAAACTGGCCTCCACCTACCACAACAACTGAGGTAAGAAGTTTTCATGGCTTATCCCAATTTTATAGGAAATTTATTAGGAAATTTAGTTGTATTTGTGCACCTTTATTAGAAACCATTAAGGGTGGAGTCAAAACTATGTTTAGGTGGACCTTAGAAGTAGAGAAACCCTTTGAGTTGTTGAAGAAACAAGTAGCCACTCAACCTGTCCTACAATTTCCAATCTTTGTTAAATTATTTGCTATTGTGTGTGATGCTAGTGGAATGGTAGTAGGGGGTGTATTGAGTCAAGAAGGTAGGCCGATTGCCTTCTTTAGTGAGAAATTAAATGGGACTAAGAAGAAATACTCTTCTTATGACTTAGAACTATATGCTTTAGTTCAGTCCCTTAGAAAATGGAGGCATTATCTATTGCCCAAAGAATTTTTTGTGTTTAATGACAACCAGGCCCTTAGTTACATCAATGCTCAAGAAAAAATAAGCAATAGACATCTAAAATGGAAGGAGTATTTGCAAGCATTTACATTTACAATTGAGCATAAGAAAGGGTGCTCGAACAAGGTTTTAGATGCACTAAGTAGGAGATTGTTGACAATATAAGAAGTCCAAATGAATAGCATTGGGATTGATGGTTTTAGAGAACTCTACAAGCTAGATGAAGATTTTGGTGAAGCATACAAGGTGTGTGTTGATTTTCAAAATCGCTTTTATAGAAAAAATTTTGATTTTACTTTGCAGAATGGATTGTTATTTAAGGGAAATCAGTTATGTGTGCCAAGAGGCTCAATGAGAGAGAATCTCATATAAGAGAAACACAATGGGTTTTTGAGTGGCCACTTTTGTATGAACAAAACCTTGGAGCTGGTGTGAAGGTTCTACCATTGGCCAAAATTGGCGAGAGATGTTACAAGGTATGTGGAGAAGTGTGCCATATGCATGAAATCCAAAAGAGGAATCAGTAATGTAGGTTTATATCAACCTTTACCAGTCCCTAATAGGCCATGGGAGTGTGTGAGCATGGAATTCATAGTAGGTCTACCCAAAACAAAGAAAGGAGATGACAAAATTTATGTAGTGGTTGATAGATTTAGTAAGATAGGAAATTGCATTCCGTACAAGACTACACATGATGCTAGTCATATAGAATATTTGTTTTTTAAAGAGATTATGAGAATTCATGGCTTACCCCTAAGTATTGTTTCAGATAGGGACGTGAAATTTATGAGTCATCTCTGGAAAACTTTGTGGAATAGATTGGGAACCAACTTGTCTTTTGGTTCAGCTTGCCACCCTCAGACTAATGGAAAAAATGAGGTGGTCAACAGAGTGTTGGGTAACCTATTGAGGTGCCTAACTAATGAGTATGGGAAAACATGGGATGTGGTTATTTCACAAGAAGAATATGCCTACAATAATAGTAAGAATAGAATGACAGTGAGAAGCCCATTTGAAATAGTTTATGGGATGCACCCAAGGGGTGTGTGTGAGCTTAAAGATCTTGGAGGCATGGAGTAATAGAGTGGGAATTTTTGAGGATTTTACCCAAACCATGAAGCAGATATAGGAACAAGTCAAGAAGACAATCCAAGACAACCACCAAAATTTGAAGGCCAAAGTTGATGAAAAGAGAAGAGACATTCAGTTTGTGGTAGGTGACTATGTGATGGTTCATTTTAACAAATCTTGGTTACAAAAAGGTGTCTCTACTAAACTTCAGATCAAGAGGGTGGGACCTTGAAAAATATTATCCAAATATGGGGCTAATGCATATAAAATAGACCTACCTACAAAGTTGAGCATATATCTAGTGTTAAATGTACAAGACTTGATCCAATTCAAAGGGAAGATAGCATAGAGTGGTCAAAGCAGTCAAGGGGTTAGTGGTGATGTTGAGTCTATTGTATTACCTCCTAAGTCACAGTTGGAAGCTAACAAAGTTCTAGACTCAAGAGTCAAGAAGACTACAAGGCACAAGGCATAAGGTGTACAAAAAACACCTCATCAAGTGAAATAATAGGCCTAATTTAGAGGCCTCATGGATTATAGAAGTAGACTTCAAAAAGGTGGACATGTCTGAATATTTGTTGTCCACAAGAGTGACATAACTTCCCTTTGTGGGGGAGTATGGTGCAGGAGCACCTAGGTAGGGATAGAAAGGAACCTAGGGCTTCTATTGTGTTTCTATCTTGTAGTGTTCCTAGGGAAACCACTAGTGCAATAAGGGGACTAAACAAGTCCTAGTGTGAAGTGTGTTAGTGTAGGATGCATTAATAGATCCTTAGTGACCTTATTTGCAAAATTGTCCACAAAAGGTCAAATAGGGTGTTTTATGAATTATGATGTCAAATTTGACAAGTAAGGGATTTGAGGTGCTATTTAAATTTTTTAACACCTTAGATAGGCATCTGGTTAAGTTTGGTGGACTTATGACCAAGTTTGGATAGAAAATCCAAAAAGATGTAAAAGTTGTCAATGTTGTCATTGACAACATTAACAACATTTTTGGTATGATTGAAACTTCAAGAAATTGGTTTCATAACTATCTGAAACAATTTATTTTTTGTCTTGGTCAAATACTTAAGGCCATCCTTAACCTTTTGTAAGGGTTGGTTAATTTTTGTAAGTGTGTGTACGGACTGGATAATAGCAAGAACAGTCACAGTTATTGTTTTTCAGAGCAATTGGTGTTTTAATGGATTGATATAAGTATTGTAATCCATGGAAATGTTAGATTAGGTGATTTTAAGTTTCTGTGTAATGTTGGATTTCCATTTAGTAAACTTTTAGTTAGTCTTGTAAATTATTTTGAATTCTGTCTTGTCGCTGGTCTAAACCAGGAAACTGGTGAAGATGGGGTCATAGATCCTCTTCCCAATATGGAATCTGCACAAGCCTTTTGGATTAGGGAGGTGACTCCATGTACATATTGTACAATGAAGGAGGGGACCTGGAAAGCATGGGAGTTGTTGTTAATGTGATGCCCTATGTGAGTCAGAGTTGCATGGCTAGGGATCATAGAAGATTGCAGAGCTAATGGAAGGGATTGAAAGCAGTCATTGCTTCAATAAGTGATTTTGGAGAGGTATTTTGATGTGTGAAGGAGCTCCAACTTGAAGGAGAAGTTTGGGTGAGGATTTTAGTGTGCCAAGAACAAGTTATTTTGTGCAGACAGACTTAATTCTTAGAAACCCTGATTTTTAGGCATGATTATAGGAGTCACTGTACAAACAATTTGGAGAAGCAAGACCTAGAAAATATTTAGTGTCTTGATAAAGGGTATTAGGATCAAGTGGTATTTTTACAACTTGTTAAGGATTTTTACAAGTTATTGCAGAAAAAGAGCCTAATTAGGCCTAATGCTTGTAGCCCTATTTTGGGTGAATTTGACTTTGTTCTTAGAACTCATTTAGGGTTTCAGTGCAAAGGGAGTTTGTGGACATTGGATTGGATCCAATTAAAAAAATAGGAGACTACCTCTCCGTATGGAAGAGTTTTGGATCCATTTGTATCAGTTTGTGAAGATGGAGCAATAAGGGCTATTAAGAGCCTAGAGGGAGTTGTGAAGAGTTGTTGTTCTACTTAATTAGTGTTCACAAGTTGAAAGAAGTAGGTTCTTGAGTAGAGAATCCTAAGGCAAGTAGAGTTAGTCTAGAACCCTAATAGGTCAGAGGAGTAGCCTAAGGATACCCTAAAAGAAGATAGGGTAGAGCATGACTCATGTTACATTTGTGCCCCCGCATCATACTACTAGGCTTGAAATATTTCCATGTCCCATGGAAATGCACTGAGAGAGTTCTGCAAATAAATCTTTTTCCTCTTTGGCTTCATCACTCGGTCAATTCTTCCACTACGCTCTCTGATGCTTTCACACGACTCCCATCAATGGGGTTAATGCTAGTTTCTATCCACCACTTTTCATGCTGTTGCTTCACATCACCACCATATTGCCATCTTACCCACACAAGATTCTAGAAGATGCTTCCCACCCTTCTCTTAGTAGTTGCTTTTGTTTCACCTTCTAACTAGCTTCATCTTGATGGAGACAATATCAAGACCTCCACTGAGATCTTGACACACAAGCACAACTGCGTCCTTACTACAACCTTGATGGATCAATCTTTCAACCAGTTATATCTCTATCCACAAAAACACAAGACCTTTCACTAGATTTTATACCACTTGATGTATTTAAAAATTGACCCACTCCTCCATTCTACAAAACTCTCCATTATCTTTCTCCAATCTACATATTAGACTGTCTTTCTTTAGAGACACCCCATTAGAGGATCAAAAATCCTTCATATTATAATAATGATGATGTCGATATAACAATATCTAATTAACAACATGCTCCAGGATTCTTTGTTGAATCAACTCACCACTCTCTGCTGATCATTGCACCCTCTGTCAATTATTCCCGGATTGATGTTTACCACCACCATGCAGGCCGATTCGAGACAAACATGAACACGACACCATGTTTGCCACCTTTTCTTCTTAAAAATGGCCGACCACCAAATATAATGATCTTCATCTCTTGTGTTTTGAAAATGGTCTTCTAAACCCTTTAGGCTTTTCAAATAAAAGAAAATATGCCAATATTTTTCTCTCAATCATGCATGTAAATAGAAACT
>MU223560.1:52014-76260 GCA_018584345.1 Thuja plicata | reverse complement strand
AAGTAAAAGATGAAAGTGCTTCTTTTTAGCAAAACAGCGGTACTCATAATTCTTGTGTTTTGATTAATTTCTTAGTTTAAAGTGTTGCTGAAACTTAAAGGAAATGAAATAACATGAGTTTTAAATTTCCAATTGTTGGTCCTTTGTGTGAGGTTGGGAATGAATCAACTAGGAAGGAAGTTGTGCTGAATGTAGAGAACAAGGGAGGGTAAATGTTTGTTTGCCTGCCAGTTCAAATCTGGAATAAAATTTACTTTGGCCAAAGTGAATGTATTGTTTATTGTCATGCATGGTTATTTATACCCCTTGCTACATCCGTTGTATTGATCCTACTGTAGGCATATGTGCTTGTAGGTTAAGTTACACGGTTGCACTAAGACCATCCAAATCTGCCAGTAGCAGGAAGCTAGACCTCTCGTTGCAGGGATGGGGCGTTCTTCGTGTCAGGAAGAACCCCGGGGAAGCTCATCACTTCTGGAGCTGACCACTCCATGGTTGGGCAGTAAAAGCACCTGGACCCCACCTTTGTTCTCAAGGAAGTGTAAGGGAGTCAGTCCGAGGCTCAGGAGACAGAAACCGATGATTTGATACTTCCAGTGTTATTTTCTTCTCTTCTTTCTCTATTTTCATGTTGTACTTTATCTAGTGATCGACAAGCTGGTCGACACTTCTGGATGTAATAATTTTGTTGTATCAATGTAACTTGTATATTTGATTCCTATATCTGACAAGTTGGTCGGCATGAAATTGTATGTATGTGGTTTAAAAGACTTATTGTACACTTAACAAGTTGGTCACTTGTATGATCTTCTTATGATGTAACATGTGATAAATGTATTGAATTGTCTATCTTGCCTTTTGAATTCTAGACTTTTCGACTGGTTATGCTTAAAAGCTTATGTCGCATACTTGTGATTTTTTCAGTCTTTACATATGGTATTAGAGCGGAGTTTCTACTCTGTGGCCTTATGGGTCTTATGCTAATGCTATGCATTGTGCAACGATACAGGATTTTGATTTGTCATCATGATGACTAGAAATGCTAGTAAGGGTGGATCCAGTAATGATACTGGAGAATCCAGTGAACACTTTGACCAGATACTTGCCTTGTTAACTCAGCAAGGAGCACTTTTGCAGCAGCAAAATGACAGAATGGATCACCTGGAGAGTAGTATTCAGGGAAGAGGTCCTACAGATTCTAGAGAGGAAGTAAGATAGAAACACGAGGAAGATTTGAGGGTAGAAGCCCAAAGGAAACAGGAAGAGGACAGGAGAATAGAAGTGCAACGTAAAGCTGAGGCTGATGTAGCAGCCACTATTCAAACTATGACTAGAGAACAAATCTCAGCAGAACTGAGCAAGGACCTCAAAAAGGTCACTCCTCCCACTTTCAATGGGAAAGCCTTAGGCGATGAGGCTAAGGCTTGGACAGCTACGATGGAAAGGTATTTTCAGGTTCATAATTTTACAAGACAGACACGAGCCATGTGGGAAACTTTCCAGTTAAGAGGGGAAGCTTTGACTTGGTGGGAGAACGTAATGTCAGAGAAGAAGCTTGAACCTGGACAGGTCACTTGGGAAGAATTTCTACAGCTGTTCAGAACTCGTTGGTTACCAAAGCTCTATTTTGACAAAAATATTTTAGAATTTGAACATCTAATACAGGGAGTTATGACAGTTACAACCTATTATGAGAGATTCTGCCATCTCGTGAAATATGTTCCATAGTACCAGAATGATGAGGAATTCTGTACTCAGAAATTCATTATGGGGTTACGACCAGAAATTGCTTTAGAGGTACTAATGCATGAGCCTGAATAGATGGATCCAGCACTTAGAAAGGCTCTAAGATAGGAAGAAATACTGAAGAGCTTGTCAGCGGTTAGAGAGCCTCAAAAATCTGGTAAATCAGGAGGTTTTAAAAGGAAATAGGATAACCCTCAGAAGGAAAATGATAGACACCATATCAGGAACATGAAGACTCGAGGCCAGGGAAATTCTGGAAACAAGAAAAACAACAAGAATAACCAGAACAACAATTATAGGAATGAGAATAGGAACAGTAGGTTTGAGGGACGACAAGGACCACCGGGTGGTTTCTATGTTTGTGGCGGAGACCACTTTGCCAGTCACTATTCCTAGAGGTCAGGTTAGAGAGGGGGTAAAGCCTCTCAAGCTTAGCATCACATCCACATTGCAGTGGATAACAGGCAGGCAGAATTCCAGGCTTCTCCTATTCAGCTGACAAGTAGACTATTTGGTCATAATGTATCTATACTTGTGGACAATGGTGCAATGGAATGTTTTATAGATCCTAGAGTAGCTTCCAGATTACCCATTAGAGCTGGTTACATGGCTAACCCATGGATTGTAGAATATGGAAACCGGGCAGAGCGAAGGGTAGAACAGTGTTTGGTTTGCAGTGAATTGGAGCTACCCAGCTTCATAATGCAAGTGAATCTATATGTAGCACCTCTTGGCTCATATGACATAATCCTAGGGATTAATTGGCTAACTGAACATAAAGCCATAGTAAATTGCCAGGACAAGTCTTTTACATGTTTGGATGATTCAGGGAAGCCTGTAGAGATCAGAGGTGTCAAAAGGCCTCTTGAACTCAGACAGATTTTAGCTATGTAACTGAAGAGAGCCAAATGGAAGGGGTGTAAACTTTATGTTGTCCATGTGAAGTATTTGGAGGAAACACTTCCTAACTTAGATGATTATCCAATCCTTCAGGAATTCAGAGATTTATTTCTAGAAGACTTGCCCGAACTTCCAACAAAAAGGGAGTTTGATTTCTCTATTGATCTGAAGCATGGGACTGAACCATAGTCTAAAGCTCCTTATAGAATGACTACTACAGAGATGTATGAACTAAAGGTTCAGATTCAGGACCTCCTTGATAAAGGATTTATTCATCCTAGCGTGTCACCTTGGGGTGCACCAATGATTTTTGTTAAAAAGAAGGATGGTACTTTGCATTTATGCATTGATTACAGGATGTTAAACAAAGTAACCATCAAGAATAGATACCCTTTGCCATGAATAGATGAACTATTCAATTAGATGAAAGGAGAAACAGTGTTCTCAAAGATTGATCTATGATCTGGGTACCATCAACTCAGAATCAAAGATGAGGACATCCATAAAATAGCTTTTAGAACTAGATATGGGCACTACGAGTTTGTAGTTTTGCCTTTTGGGCTGACAAATGCCCCAGCAGCTTTCATGAACCTAATGAACAGTGTGTTCAGGGATTGTCTGGATAAGTTTGTGGAGATTTTCATTGATGACATCCTAATATATTCCAAAACTGTTGAGGAGCATGAGGAGAATTTGCAAATAGTTTTGCAGTGACTACGGGAAAGGAAGCTTTATGGAAAACTATCCAAATGTTCATTCTACTAGAAGAGAATCCATTATTTGGGCCATATCATATCCAAAGAGTGGATTGCGGTTGATCCAGCCAAGATCAAAGCAATACTTGAGTGGCCTGCTCCTGCTAATGTTCATGAAGTACAGAGTTTTATGGGGTTGGCCGGTTATTATCAGAAGTTTGTGGAAGGATTTTCTAGGATAGCAGCACCTATTACATCCCTCCAAAGAAAAGGGAAATGGTTTGAGTGGACAGAGACTTGTGAGCAAGCCTTTCAGTTGTTAAAACAAAAGCTCACGTCCGCTCCAATAATGATCATTCCTGATCCAAATGGTCAATTTACAGTTATCATAGATGCGTCAGGTGAAGGCCTATGAGGCGTGTTGATGTAGGATGGCAGAGTTGTGGCTTACGAGTCATGGAAACTGAAACAACATGAGGTAAATTATGCTCCACATGATCTGGAACTTGCGGCGATTGTGCATGCCTTACAAATGTGGAGACATTACCTACTCGGAAAACCCTTTGAGTTGCGGACCGATCACATGGGATTACAATATATTTTCATGCAGCCAAATTTGAACATGAGACAAAGGAATTGGCTTGATTTCTTGATTGAGTATGACTTTGGTATAGAATATATCAAAGGAAAGGAGAACAGAGTGGCAGATGCACTCAGTAGGAGACGAAATTTATCTGCCATATCCACTACCAGGACACGCTTGAGAGAGCATGTGCTAGAGTAGTTACCTGGTGATGACCATTATGAGATGGTCTGATCTGCCTTACAGACAGATCCTTCTGATTATGGGTTCAGTGACTATTCTTTTGATAGTGATGGTATCCTGCGATACCAGACCAGGATGTATATTCCCGACCGTGCAAGGTTGAGGATGATTGTTTTGGAGGAGATGCACTATGTTCCTTATGCTGGTCATCTAGGGGTGACCAAAATGCTTAATGACGTGAGACCATTGTACTTCTAGCCCAGGCTGAAGTGTGATATTATAGCTTTTGTGGCCCAATGTTTAGAATGCCAGCGAGTCAAGGCTGAGCATATTCATCCGGCAGGATTGTTGTACCCTCATGATATACTAGAGTACAAGTGGCAGGTCATAAGCATGGATTTTATTTAGGTTCTTCCCATGACTAGATAGAGGCATGATGTTATCTTGGTGGTAGTTGACAAACTCACCAAAGTAGCACATGTTATACCTGGCAGTTTGCGAGATAGTTCCCTAGCTCTTGCTAGGAAATTTGTTCATGAGATCTTTCGTTTACATGGGGTTCCAGAGACTATTATTTCAGATAGGGATACTCATATGACATCAAGGTTCTGGACAAACTTGAATGCATCCCTTGATACATGACTGAATTTCAGTACTTCATACCACCCTCAGACAGATGGTCAGGCAGAGAGGGTGAACCAGGTCGTGGAGGATCTATTGAGGATGTACTACATGGATCAACAGTACAAGTGGGAAGAATATATCTCACTGGTGGAGTTTTCTTATAACAACTCCTTTCGTGCATCTTTAGGCATGGCACCTTTTGAGGCATTGTATGGATGCAAATGCCGCACACCCATTAGTTGGGACAAGGTAGAGGACCAAGTGGTTATTGGTCCTGATATGCTCCGCGAGATGGAGGAGCAAATGACATTGATCCACTCACGTCTGAAAGAAGAAGTTGATAGGTAGAAGAGTTATGCAGATAAGAACTGCACCTTCAGACAATTTCAGGTTGGAGATAAAGTGTTCTTGCATGTACGGCCACAAAAGAGTTCTATCTCTTTTGGCAGGGCGTCAAAGTTAGCCCCGCGCTATGTTGGTCCATTCGATGTGCTAGAAGTCATCAATCCAGTGGCTTACCAACTTGCTCTACCACCAGCTCTTGCCTGTATTCATAGTGTGTTCCATGTTTCATTATTGAAACCTTATCATCCTGATGCCTCTCACATTTTGGATTGGCGTGCTTTACAGGTGCAGGATCTGGGAGTGGTCTCAATGGAGCCTACTCGGGTCGTTGACCAGCGTACCATCAAGGTGCGCAATGTTGATGTGCTCCAGTATAAGGTCCAATGGGACAAATTTTTAGCTGATAGTGCTACATGGGAGGATGCAGACGACATGCGTCGTTCCTTCCCCCATCTTTTCAGTTAAATGTTGTTTATGTTTGATAGATCATAGACCTTTGATGTGACATTCTACTCATGCTACAGTGAGTTTTTGGGTGTAATGATTACGACTTTGATGTTTTGGATATTGGTATACTTTAGTTGTTGTTTGGACTATCATGTTGGAGACACTATATATACACTGCTCTGCTTTCTATTATGAGATAATGTTTCTGATACTTTTGATTTGGTTTCAAAATTATTGATGAGAGAATCATATCATGTTATGCTTACATTGCAAATGATTATGTATATGTTCCTGTGTTGATACTTACATGACATCAGGATGATGTCTCTTCCAAGTGGGGAGGGATGTCACGACCGGTTTTATGACCTCCTAGTTAAGCGGATCATTCAGTCAAATTATGCCGACTTGGATGACTCGACATGTCTGGGTAATTATGAAATTGGTAAAATGTTGCAATATTAGATTTCTTTATTGATTTTGGAGGTATATTTCTTATGTGAATTACTGATGATGGCTTTTCTTGTCGAGTGTTTGAGTGGTTGCAGGTCGGAGGACAGCGGTGTGGTTGAGGAGAGAGATCTAGCTCCTTACCTAGTGTTAGGTTTAGATGCAGTAGTGTCACACACACACCACTAAATGATATTTTATTAGTTTTCTATAAGTGTTAATGATAAATGATTGAAAAAAATAAAATAATATATGCGATCATTTTTATTTCAATGGGAATGTAAATCAGATTATACTAATTTAAATATTTTTTAGGAATTCACTTATATTTTTATAGCCTTACAAAGTCTTGTTTTCTGTGTATTAAGGATTTTCCTAAATGTTAAAATTGTGTTTTAACCCTTTTTTGTTACTACACTTTTACGGAAAGTAAAAACAAGAAATGGTTAGCAACGCATGAAGATTAAGGGGGGGGGGAAACGGAGGTGGGAGAGAACTAGCCATGAAGAAAAGAAAAGACATCATAGAATGAATCTGGGGAAGAGGACAAAAATAGATTAATTGCAACATTATGGAAGGCTGGGAGAGGACAGTGGATGGCTATGGTGTCAAGGTGATTGCAATCTCAACCTTGGTGATCGTCTTCTAGGTTCTATCTTTAATTTCAGTTGGAAACATCCAGAGAATAGTTACATTGTACTATCTCCATGCTTCATTAGATTGGTTTTGGCCTTAATGCGGTTCTTTTGAAAGAAATTATGATTGCTTTATTTCTTTTTCTCTCACCCTGTGTTCAGATGTGGTGTTTTGTGCATATTGTTAGTTTACTTGAATTCAGCTAGATATCAGCAGTAATCACCTTTCTTCATGCAATAAAACACAGTGGAAGAAGGAAGTAAATGTTTATCAAATATAAACAGAGTATCGATGCATATTTTACAGAGCATCCTTCACTTGATTTGTTTGACATTCTGTTTATTCCCCTTGGCTTCATTCCTCTATTCCATTGATGACATAATATGCCATGAAGCTCTCCTAGCACCAATAACATTTTTTTTACAGCTAACTGAAAACAAGATCTTTTTCTCCAAGCACTATTTTTGGTCATCGCCTGTCATTACCTTAAACCACCGCCAGTCCCAATACATATTAAAGCTAGTTGCTCACCAGCGCTATACGCAGATGGAAAGAATTTTCCCTTCTGCAGTGACATAAGCATTGATCTATTTCTTGAAATCTTTTCCAATTTCTAATCCAGCATGCATAAATACATTCTTTGAGCGACAGTTTATCTGTCAAATCCTCTATTCAGAGAAGGAGCCTAACTAAATGGAGTGTTCAAGGATTCACATCTTTATATGATCTTGTCAATTTTCTTTGTTAGCATTAAACTTTTGCTTAAATACTCTTTTACATGAATACGATATATGCATTCATAACTAATATGTGAACTTTGCACATCGTTATGTATGTTTAAGAACTTTCTTCCATGATATATTACATGCGTATATTAGTGACAACCTCTTGACAGATGCTTTGCATCTTACCTATATATCAGTAGGTGAAGTTGCAGTAATTGTACAAAGACAGAATTTACATGCAAAAACTTGAAATAATAGGATATTCTGGGCTGGGTAATGTTGAATTTTTTTCATCCACTATTGAACATTTGAGTATGGAAAGAGTAAAGTCTCTATCTATCAACTGTCCAAAAATAAGATTTCTGTTGGGGTACATGATTGAGGATTTGAATGTGAATGGTGTAAGGTTTTATGAGCTTTCTTATTGCATGTTTGATCTTGAAATGCACCGTAGAGGTACTCTAAGAGAATTGAACATGGATTGATCACAAGGAAACAGTCCAGGAATTATCTGAGCGAGTAGATTTCTTCACATCATGGGCAACTTCTAGTCCTTGAAGACACTTGTCATATACATTGCCAATCCCTTTGAAAGAGAATCAGATACGGTTGTTCCTCTATTTAACCTACTTCACAGACCTCCAAATCTTCAGGTGCTCTATATATTTGGCTTCTTTATGCAGGTATTTTCACACGTGAACCTCAAGCCCAATGGTTATAAGTAGTAGTTTAAGATCATGCATTTTGAATATATGGAAGTAAAAGATGAAAGTGCTTCTTTTTAGCAAAACAGTGGTACTCATAATTCTTGTGTTTTGATTAATTTATTAGTTTAAAGTGTTGCTAAAACTTAAAGGAAATGAAATAACATGAGTTTTAAATTGCCAATTGTTGGTCCTTTGTGTGAGGTCAGGAATGTATCAACTAGGATGGAAGTTGTGCCGAATGTAGAGAACAAGGGAGGGTAAATGTTTGTTTGCCTGCCAGTTCAAATTTGGAATAAAATTTACTTTGGCCAAAGTGAATGCATTGTTTATTGTCATGCATGGTTATTTATACCCCTTGCTACATCCATTGTATAGAACCTACTGTAGGGATATGTGCTTGTAGGTTAAGTTACACGGCTGAACTAAGACCATCCAAATCTGCCAGTAGTGGGAAGCTAGACCTCTTGTTGCAGGGAAGGGGAATTCTTCGTGTCAGGAAGAACCCCGGGGAAGTTCATCACTTCCAGAGCTGACCACTCCACGGTTGGGCAGTAAAAGTGCCTGGACCCCACCTCTGTTCTCGAGGAAGAGTAACGGACTTAGTCCAAGGCTTAGGAGATAGAAACTGATGAGTTGATACTTCCAGTGTTATTTTCTTCTCTTCTTTCTCTATTTTCATGTTGTACTTTATTCTAGTGATCGACAAGCTGGTCAACACTTTTGGATGTAATAATTTTGTTGTATCAATGTAACTTGTATATTTGATTCCTATATCTGACAAGTTGGTCGGCATGAAATTGTATGTATGTGGTTTAAAAGACTTATTGTACACTCGACAAGTTGGTCACTTATATGATCTTCTTATGATGTAACATGTGATAAATGTATTGAATTGTTGATCTTTCCTTTCAACTTCTTGACTTTTCGACTGGTTATGCTTAAAATCTTATGTGGCATACTTGTGAGTTTTTAGGTCTTTACACTTTCAGGCTCTTCCAGAAACTCTGCAACAAATCTCTCAGTTTCCTCTGTGCAGGCTTAACCACTTACATTAATCTGTTGTGAAACCAATAACAGATTGGTATAACAGTTCTGGAAACCATTTCCTGACTCCATACAATCAACAATGTATCGGATTCTAAATCAAAGAATAAAACCACCACGTCCCAAATGGGACTATCAAAATAACCTGACTCATGAGAAAACCAAACTCTATAATGTTGTTTGATAAAAAACCTGATACATTTCACTGTTGAATTCTTGCATCAAAATGGAAATCAATCAATATACAGTAACTAGTCTATAAGGAAGACTATGGAATCGATTTTCCTAAACATAAACACAAATGACTCAAAGGAAATTAAAATACTAAAGATCAATTCCTTTCAAGACATTTCATTAAAATCTAATGAATACATAATATATTAATGGCTCTCTGGCTAAAGGCTAGAGAGCCGATTCTTTTCCCAAACTTTTGCACTCTTGTTTCTATTTCCTGTAGCTTCCTTTTTTTCTCTAATTGGTTACATTGTCTCTTTAAAGAGATTCTAGGTAGTGATAAAACTGTTTACATTAACCCCTTTTGGATTTTTGACTCCATTACAAAGAAAATTCAAGTAATTAAACCATTTCTTAACATGGTTCCACAAAATTCTAAATGACTCAAACATAGCAATATTATGAAACTTTCCATAATGCTTAAGGGTCAAGGTTCCCTCACATCATACTCTTAGGCTTAAAAGATATTCATGTCCCATGAAAATGCACTGAGAGAGTTCTACAAACAAATTTTTTGCCTCTTTTGCTTCATCACTGGGTCAATGCTTCCACTGTGCTCTCTAATGCTTTCACATGACTCCCATTAATGGGGTTTATGTTGGTTGTTGTCCACCACTTTTCATGTTGTTGCTTCACATCTACACCATATTTCCATCTTACCCACCCAAGATTATGGAAGATACTTCCCACCCTTCTCTTAGTGGTTTCTTTCATTGCACCTTCTACCCAGGTTCATCTTGATGGAGACAATATCAAGACCTCCACTGAGATCTTCACATGCAATCACAATTATGTCCTTACAGCAACCTTGATGATTCAATCTTACAACTAGTTATATCTCTACCCACAAAAACACCAGACATTTTGCTGGCTCTGATACCACTTGATGTATTTAAAAATTGACCCACTCCTCAATTATGCGAAACTCTCCATTAGCTTTCTCCGATATGTATATTAGACTATCTTTCTTCAGAGATACCCAATTAGAGGCTCAAAAATCCTTCCATATTCTAATAATGATGATGTCGATATAACAATATCTACTTAACATCATGCTCCATGATTCTTTGATAAATCAATTCACCACTCTCTGCTGATCATTGCACCCTCTATGGATCGTCCCCGGATTGACGTTTACCACCACCATGTAGGCTGATTTAGCAAAATCATGAACATAACACCATGTTTGCCACATTTTCTTCTCAAATATTGCCGAGCACAAAATATAATGATCGTCAGCTCTCATTCTTTGGAGATGGTCGTCTAAACCATTTAGGATTTTCAAATTCAAGAAAATCTCACCACTTTTTCTCCATTCGAAGGCCAAACTATACATTGGTGCTGACTCTGGGAATGATATATATATATATATCATTAGTCTACTCCAAATAATAGGGACTCAACAACTAACTTGCTCGGGTCTCATTCAAAGTGACTATCGAGACATTGTCACTCAGTTCCACATGGTGTAAACAACTTAATGGCTTTGAAAATAAGAACAATATACATCAAAATGACCATTAATAGTAAAAGGTTTCATGTTTAAAAGACAGTCCCTTTAATACTATCTTTCACTTAGTGTGGATGCACATTTCTTTATTACATTGAATTTACCAGATAGATATGCAGCAATGAAACAATTGATTGTAGTTGTATGTTGTTTGTGTTTCATGCATTGCTTAGATCCATCTTGATCTAACACAATTTTCTCTCTCATGATGCAAGTGAAAAACCCTAAAGACTTAATGAAGATGAAGAGCTGAACTTGGAGACCTAAGACCTAATAGACAACCAGTTGACAAAAAACATACAATAAGGCAATGCATGGGACCCCTAATCCATACTTCTATCATTCCTTCTATTTTGCAAATGTACTCTTTTATTGACATGAAATATGAAATATGAAAGGACACTTGTATACTACATTCAGTTTGAATGCACAATGTAATGATCATTTATAAATTTGAAAATTTGAAATGTGATCAATACTTAGAGTACAGTAATGAAATCTAATAATGAATGCAATAATGAAATGTTAATCAACAATACCTGAAAGATAGTGTTAATTGGACCCTTAAAATGCAATCTTTTCCTATTTGTGTTTATTTTTCTACATGCTGTAATTTTGGGTAACAGTAAGTTTACTAATATCTTATTCTAAGTGTTTTCATTATTTATTTCCTAGCATGTATTACTAAAGATTATTCATTTCAATTTTTATTTTATCACAGTTTATAGTTTCATTCTCAGAATTTTCAAATTCTCATCTTTTTAAATTTTTAATTTGCAGCAAATAATTCAAACTATGGATGTTTCAGAGAACGAATCAAAAATCATTATTGCAAGCCCAAATGCCTCTGTGAGCTCAAATGATGTTTTTGAAACTGATGTGGAAAAATGTGCAAGATTAATTTTAGAGGCCTATAGAGGCACTGTTAAGGATATTGAACATACGACCTTAATGATTGACAATGTTGAAGAACTAGAAATATTGAAAATGGAAGATGCTACAAAAGTAGTTCACGAGACATCTCTAAAAGTAGATGCATTTCCATCTATGATGAAAGAAGTATATTGCGATCATTATGCAAATAAAGGTTGCAATACTAATCTTATCATTGATGAATATGTCATGTACTTACATCATTATGGAAAAGTGTTTTACATATAGTTAGTTCTTATTTGACCTTTCATACTTCTTAGTTATTCAAAAAGGTTGAAGTGAAACATATATTTTCTCTTTGATTTATGTAAGTTTGAGGAACAACAACATTTATTTTATATATGTGGATTTTATTTCTCATAAAAATATTATAGAAAGCTTTGCCATTTTTCTTTAACTTATATTGTAAACCCTGAATATAATCCTAACCATAACAATAAATTCTAACCCTAACCATAAATCTAACCCTAACATTAAACGTTATCATTGAATCTTAATTGTAACTATAACCCTAATCATAAGCCTTAACCCTAACCCTAACCATAATCAAAAACCTAAACTAAATCATAATTGTAATGCTAACCTTAATCTTAATTCTAAACTTGACCCTAACCCTAACCCTAACCCTAACCCTAACCCTAATCATACTCATTAAATGTTAGACCCTAATCATAAATGATAAAACCTAAGCGTAAATGGTAAAACATAAACCAAATGCTATACCTAACCATGATATAAATGCTAACCTTAACCCTAATTGTATAAATTTATTCAACTTATACGACTAAACCCTAACCCTACTACTAAACCTTATTCTACTTGTAACTATGACCACAAACCAAACCTTAACGCTAAACCCTAACCTAATTATTATAATAAATCTAAAGTGAACTTTAACCACAATGCTAACCCTAACCATGATATAAATTGTAACACTAAATGACACATTAAACCATAACCATGACACATTAACGCTAATCCTAATCTTGATTTAAACCTACCATACTTATTATTCTATCATTTAATCATAACATTAATCCCAGTCCTAACCATTTTATCACCCTAATCATAATTTTAACATTAATCCATACCGTAACCCTAACGTCAATGTAAATGCTATAGATACTCCTAACCATAACATAAAATTCTAATCCTAACCATAAATATAACCCTAATATTATACCTTAACACTGAACCCTAATTGTAACTTTAACCTAACCATAAGCCTAATCCCTAACCCTGACCATAATTATACTCATTAAATGGTATACCCTAATCATAAATGCTAAAAGTTAATCATAAATGGTAATCCATAAACCTAATGCTATACCTAACCATGATATAAATGCTAACCCTAACCCAAATTATATTAATTTATTCAACTTCCAAATTATAATATGTTAACACTAAACACTAACCCTAACCATAGGTCTAAAACCTAACCCTAACCATAATCATAAACGTAAATCAAATCTTAACTATAATGCTAATCTTAAGCTTAATACTAAACTTGACCCTAACCGTAACCCAAACCATAGCTATGACCAAATCAAAATCTTTACCCTTAGCCTAATTATAATTCCAATCCTAGCCCTAATATAAATTACAACCTTGCCCTTAACACTGACCAAGACCCTATTCCTAACTTAAAACATATTATAATTATAATGCAAATGCTTACTCTATCCCTAACCCTAACTATAATTCTCCTCATAACCATGACCATAAACCCAACCTTAAACTAAGCCCTTACCCTAATCATAATAATAAATGTAAACCAAACTCTAACCCTAATGCTAACCCTATCCCTAACCCTAACCATAATTCTCCTCATAACAAGGACCATAAACCCAGCCTTAAAAGTAAGCCCTTACCCTAATCATAATAATAAATGTAAACCAAGCTCTAACCTTAATGCTAACCTGAAGCATGATATAAATTGTAACACTAAATTATAACCCTAATCAAATTAATTAATTCAATGTGTTACATGCACTACGATTGCTACTAGCTAATATAGACTCTATATTTGAAATACACCGAGATGCATCGAGGCGTTGAATTTTTTCATCATTCACCTTTAATAGAAAAAA
Source organism: Thuja plicata (assembly GCA_018584345.1). Lineage (NCBI taxonomy): Eukaryota > Viridiplantae > Streptophyta > Pinopsida > Cupressales > Cupressaceae > Thuja > Thuja plicata. The sequence goes on along the minus strand of MU223560.1, from coordinate 62,408 downwards.
TTCAACGCCTCAATGCATCTCGATGTATTTTAAATATAGAATCTATATTAGCTAGTTAAATCTACAGTGTCAAAACAATCTAGAATATTATCAAATCCAAAAATAACAGCGAAACAAAATGAGATCACCAAGAGAAACTATTTACAATTTTTAGCTGTATTTTCTCTCTAGTTAGAAATAAATTTGAGGCTGCAAAATTTGCAAGGAGAACTATTATACATGGAAAAAATGCTATTGCAGGTCAAGAAAATCCATGCTTCCCAGTCTGACACATAAGCCATGCTTCCCTGCTGCAAAAACCTCGAAAGACGTGAGTACCTTGCAAATATTTTCCTCCATCATTGCAAGAAATGTTTGAAGGATTCTCATGTCTGTTGTTTGGTATTACAAAGATCCATCATGGTAACATTGTGTTGTATGTTATAGGAGTACTTTTGGATGAATCTTTGAATCAATTCCTCAAATGTTTGTATACTAGGTTTGAGTTTGGAAAACCATTCCATGGCTTGTCCTAATATTTTCATAAATAGTTGCATCAAGTATGTAGGTTCTTGCATTGATTTGACACTCAATACCCAAAATTCTCTCACATGATCGTGAGGATCCATTTCTCCCATTTATTTTTCATACTTTGGTATTTGTGTGTTTGGTGGAAAAGGCACCACTTGCAAGTTCTTATTGAATGGGAATGTACATATGTGTTCTAATGAGTATTTCTTTGTTGGTTTACTCTTCTCTTTCTTAAGTAATGTGAGCTCCATTTGTATTTGATATAGGTATTTAGAGAGGATTGCTATATTTTTTTGTATCTCTTCATCCTTCAATCATTTGACATCATAATATTTAGGAAGTTTAACTCCAAGAGAAGCTAGGTGGAGTAAATATTTCTCTTTGTCTTCTTCAAAGATTTTCTCCAAGGTCTGTTGAAACTTCCTACTTTGTTTGAATTTATTTTATTCTTCTTTCGATATTTTCTTCATCACTATCCAATTCAAACAAAGGATGTTCATGATTTATTTCTTCCTGAATTTATCTTTCATCTTGGTTATCATCTTGGTCATATTCATAAAAGGAAACACTCCATTCTCTATTACGTACATCCATGTCAAGCGAGTCTTGATAAAAAAAGACAGTATGTTTGGGATGTCTCTCCTTGTTCAAAATTGAGCAATCTTAGAGGTCTCTCTAAATTTTTAGCGAATATTTTTTTCTTCTTGTGTTACCCATGAAAGAAGGATATCAATTTCATGGAAAGTGTTCCAATAGTTCCAAAAGGATTTTTTTAATTGTCTAAATGCATTTGTCCAAGTTGTGGTGAATGTGAGTTTGGTGTTTCAAAGTTATTGATTCCAGCGTCAGAGGGTTAGAATGCCCTGATAGTGAGACTAGAATCAAGAAGATTTGTTTATTAAAGAGACAACATGATTTGGGACCAATTGCAATAACCCTAAAGAAAATGCAAGGTATACTTTCAATTTGACTGAGAAACAATGTTAGGTGGACTAGCAAGAACAATAGTTTCTGACTGATAAGAAAAAAATGGTATCTAAAATTGTAAAGTTTCTGAGTCTGACACATGTGCAAGTAACCTATGTCTCAGATGGGACTAATAGGATGTGATCCTAGATAACTGAGATGCCAACTTGTTCTTCCTAAATGTGATCCTATTCACCAGATACGAGCCAAGATTTACAAAATGTGACTCTATTTACAAGATGTAACTCTATTTTGACCAAATGTGATCTAGGATCCCTAATGCAACCTTTTGATGGAATTTTTAAGTCTTGCCACTTTTTTTGAAATTCCTAAAATTATTCTAATTCTAGGGTCTGTCTGACGAATTCCAGAGTGTCTAAAGTAGTGAAAAATATCTGTGACTATCAAAATATTGATTTCTTTGAGAGGATTTATCTTGTTATTGCATGTTTATTAAGAGCCAAACACACCTATAACTAAGCCAATGGCATATAATGACAATCTTTTCTCATAGAATTAGGTACACACTCAAATGTTAATCAAAATATGACCATCACCAAGTATGCAATGGCTCCAGTTATGATGTCGTATTATCCAAATCCAAACGCAAGTGAGAGCACAAAATGAAGAGTATCTTTTGGAGGTTACTATCCTCCATGCACAAATATTATCACCTTTCGGGGGTGAATCAGGTGGTCACTACTATAAAGTGTCTATTTCAGGAATCCGTTTGTAACCGTCTTCCATAGAATTGCACAAGGAAAAATTGAGGCATATAGCCCTAGGATTACCTAGATAAGTGTAGTCTCAAAAGCAAGATTCAAGTGGCTCCACTCTACACACATCCTAGAATGTCTAAGGAATGATAGTCAAAATTCCAAGGATAAAACTGATTATTTCTTTTGAGATTTTAACCTCAAGGAAGCATTTTGTTTATAGTGAAATGGAAGGGCTAGTGTTCACCTCTCGTCACTTGGGTCGTTCCCGGGATATTTTTCCCTCAACCGGAAGGTCCTCTAAAGTTCAAAACAATAAAAAGGATTGGCAACTTAGGAGTCTAGATTTCTGATTCTTCATGATGAAAAAGAGCATACTCTCCTATCCATGTAATTTTCTCCTATCAAACATGCAAGACAAGGTTCTTTCCATCGCATTATGAAATTCAATCACTTAATCCCCCATCTTGATTTTCTAATTTTTCACATGGGAAAAGAGCATAATCCTCTAGTTGGATTAAGAAATAAATTTGATTTCGACAATTAGGTTGCTATAAGAGAAATTAATCAAGAAATTTGAGCAATTGATTTGTTCATTTTCCCAAATTTCTTTTCAAAACTTAATTTAAGGTTTGAGGTTATGATTTTCCAAAAGGAAAAGAGCATACTTCTCTACTCAATTTGAAAGAAAAGTCTAGTTGATTTTTCAAAGGTAACATACAAAACAACTTGTTATTAATTTGTTTTTGTTTTTGCTCCATTTATTTTTCCAAGGAGGTATTTCACAACATCCTACAAGAACTAGTAAAGTTGCCAAATGATCACATTCATCAAAAACACACAAGGTTAGCTGATTAGTAAATAAATAAGTTAGTTATGCAACTAAGACAACCAAATGTGACCCAAAAAGTTACTAAATGCAATCTTATTTCCCAAATGTGATCCAGGAATTACCAAATGCGAGAAAAGATCCTAAAGGCGATCCTTTACCCCAAAGGTGATCCTATTTTCATCAGATGCGAGCCTTTACGAGAGGCGATTCAATACATACAAGATGTGATCCCCAATTTACTGGATACGATCCCAAATGCTAAATGTGATCCTCTTCTACTAAATGCAAGTCTGCAACAAAAAACTAGAATCAAAAGGTTAATCAATTAGCTTAAAAATGGAAAAAAATCTAGGGCTCTGTCCTATGGTGGGCACCATAAATGTGTGTGTGATTATTGTACCTACAAGATGCAACACAACACTTCAATATGTCATTATATCATTGGTTAGAAACATCAAATTCAATTGAAAAGCATAGAGAACCAAAGGAAACCAACATATTTCTTCCTATCTAGAAAGAGTACATGATCTAAGCTATAAATTTGCCCTCAGATTATGTATTAGATTAGTGACACATTCAATCCTAGAATAGAGTATTCAAGTGGAATTAAAACTATCTATGATGCAATTAAAGCTAAAATGATTCATTAAAGAACAAATGAAAGAGTTAGCTAATTAGCCATGAATTCATGAAACCAAATGAACAACATAAGTGTGTAATTAGAATTCTAAAAATTAGGGCCTATTGAGCTCAAAATTAAATCCTTTTATGGAAGAAAATGAGGAATGGAGGGTTCATATTAACTTGTGAGGAGAGGTGAGGATTGAATCTTTGGTGTTCCATGTGAGTGAACTCTCATTGGTCCATGGATTGAATTTCCATGTGCAAGTGATGAGTTGTATTTTGAGAGTTTTATTAAACACCTTTTACTTATTTACTTTATCCAAGGATTTAATGGGATTGATTTGATTATGGAGAGGGTAATTAATGTGAGGTAGTGATGAAATCACTTTGATTTGAGAGATTATTTTTATTTTGATGAATTATACCAATAAACAAATAGGTGGAATGACATAATTGAGGGTATGATCACATTTAGGGAAAATAGGGTCTCTATTTAGAGTAGACCCAATTAGGGTGATTATAGTAAGAAATAAAGCAAGATTGGTGTGCAAAGGATATGCACAAGAGGGAGGCCTAGAGTATGGTGAAATATTTGCACCTATGGCCAGACTTGAAGGTGTGAGAATATTGCTTTTTTATGCTTCTTACAAAGGTTCCAAGTTATATCAAATGAATGTTAAGTCAAGTTTTCTTAATGGTATTTTGGAAGAAGAGGCATACATTGAAAAACCTTAAGGATTTCCTAATTCAGAAGGTAAAAATATGGTGTGTAGATTACCGAGAGATTTGTATGGATTGAAACAAGAACCTAGAGTATGGTATGAGAGATTGCACTCATATTTGACTCAAATTAATTTTGTTAGAATAAGTGACAACAACAATGGGTATTTGAAGATTGAGAAAGATGACAGATTGCTAATTGCAGAGATATTTGTAGATTATATCATTTTTTGTGGTAGTGAAGAGTTGAGAACATCATTTGCAGATGAGATGAGGAAATAATTTGAGATGTCTATGATTGTTGAGAAAAAATTCTTTACTAGATTATAAGCTCAACAAATGAAAGATGACATCTACATAAGTTAGTCTAAGTATGTGAAAGAAATACTAAAGAATTTTGGACTAGACAACTCAAAACCGGTTGGTACCCCTATGGTAACTAGTTGCAAATTGTAAAAGGAAGATTATTATAAAGAAGTGGATGAGACACTTTATAGGTCCATGATTGGTAACCTATAGTATGTTGTACACAATAGACCAAATATAGCACAGGTAATTGGATTAATAGGTAGATTTTACTCTAATCCTAAGGAATCTCATATGGTTGTAGTGAAGAGAATCTTCAGATATCTTAAGAGGACTGAAGACTATGGTCTCTGGTATGGACATAAAGGTGATTTTTCTTTGAATGTGTTTACTGATGCTGATTGGGCATGTAATGTTGATGATCGAAAGAGCAAAAGTGGAGGGGCATTATTTCTTGGAGATAGACTTGTATCTGGGACAAGTAGGAAGGAAAATTGTATATCTCAATCAACAACTAAAAGGAAGGAATACTTGTTGCTACAACTAATTGTACTCAAATAGTATGGGTTTAGCAGATTCTGCAAGGAGTACAACAAAAGGTAACTGAACTGGTGGTTATCTATTATCACAATACAAGTGCTATTAATATTTCTAAGAAACTGGATATGCACTCTAAGATTAAGCATATACCTATCAAATATTATTTTATTGGAGAACATGTACAAGAAAAGGAAGTAAGGTTGGAGTATGTGCCAACTAAGGAGCAAGTTGTTGATATCTTTACTAAACCATTTCCTAAGGATACTTTTGAATACCTAAGAGGTAGGTTATGAGTATTCCCTTATCTTCTCTGAATTAAAAAAATAGAGTTGCATCAGTCCCAGTATATTCATTGAATATTTTGATGTGTGGATTGATGGTGTGAGGCTACTCCTTAGGAGGAGCAGTCTGTGAATTAATGCTCTGTGGTTAATCAAGTACTATAGAGGAAATATCATGTGTATTTGGAACCTTTAGCATTGGTTTAAAAGGGGGATAATATGTATGTTCAAAATCAAAGATGTATGGACATGATGTAGAGAGAATATGTGAAGATGTATGTGTGTTTGACAAAGAGTGGAGTTTAGTGTAAGAGGGAGTAATTGTAGAATAGGTGAAAGATAGAAGTGGAAACATTTTTCTTAATGTTTCATGTGAAATACATTGATGTATTCTATTGATGAAGAGAATGTTTCCATCAATGCCAAAATGGGAGATTGTTTGCATATTTGATGTAGTGATGGTAAGTATGTTTTGGTGATGACATAGTGATTTGCTTATAGGTTGATTAGATATTATATTGTCATTGATGTCAACTATTGACTTTGTGTAATTAGTATGTTGTCAAGCATATTTGTGATGAATGATGAGTTTTAGTGACTTTAAGTGGTTGTTATCTTTAGGAGAGACTTAGGTATGTCTCTGGATGTCAAATTTATGACCGCTACTGCTGAAGTAAATTTATGTGAGTTGTAATAGAATGAAGTATAATAGTACAACTACTAGAAAAATTAATGACAGGTCATAGATTATATCATTTGGTAATTAGGAGGCAAGGTTTCACTTGTAGGACTATTTTTTGAACAAGATTCATAATAAAAAGTCTAACATAAAAAATAATTTGAAAATGTTGTTAAATATACGATTGGTTGATCTTATGAACATTATTAAACAAGTAGGAGGCAAGAATTTGTTGGTAGCATAATGTCTTGATCAAGATTTATAAAACAAAAAAATAGGTATCAAAAATAATTTGAGGGTCTTAAATATAAGATTTTTGAACTCTTAGACTACTATATGATAACTTATTCTTAGATAAATTATTATCCATTGAAATAAAATATAGATAGACAAAATTTCAAAAATATCAGAAAATTCATGGTTGGTCGCATCAAATTTGAATATTAGTTGTCAAGGGTACGGTGATAAGAAAAAGGTTCAATTTGCTAAATTGAACAAGTATCTTGAATGGTACGATAAAAACCACATAAAAAAAACCTAAAAACTTAGCAATTTAATAATTCCCACTCATAAGAGGTACTTTCAATCATTTGAAAATCTAAATAGGAAACCCAACAGAAATCCAAATCTCTCTATGATTATATATATTCCCGTCTCTATAAATCACTTCCTATCTCTACCTTTATATCTATTTTTCCCACTCTCATGCTTTCATGTCTCTCAATATATATATAGTTACCCATTACATATCTTTCTATGCCTTTTATTTCTCTCTACATATCTCCTCTCATTTTTAATTTTTATTTCCATATAGATATCCCTACTTTCCTTTCTCTTAAACTATTGGCATGAACTTTGACACATTACTTCTCTTATTTTACATGTTACACACTATCATTTCTTATGTACATGAAATTTATGTCACAATAAAGTAATAAATATTTTCAAAAAGAGTTGCAGTGCAACATAGTTCTTTCCAAGTGCAGGTAGGGTTGTGTGATAATGGCTAAAAATTTACTGAAATGGTAAAAGAATAGAAGAAAATCATATACAAACATATATAAATCTATATTTGTAAGGGGTAGGTTAGGGTTCATTCCTCTATCTTCTCTGAATTAAAAGAAGATAGAGTTACACTAGTCCCAGTGTATTCATTGAATATTTTTATGTGTGCATTGATGTTGTTAGGCTACTCCTTAGGGGTAGTAGTCTATGAAGTAATGTTCTTTAGTTTATCAGGTACTGTAGAGGAGATATCATGTGTATTTGGAACCTTTGGCATTGTTGTCAAAGGGGGATAAGATGTATGTTCAAAATTGAAGATGTATGGAGATGATGTAGGGAGAAGATGTGAAGATATATGTGTGTTTGACAAAGCGTGAAGTTAAGTGGAAGGGGGAGTAATTGTAGAATAGGTGAAAGATAGAAGTGGAAATTTTTTTCTTAATGTTTCATGTGGAAGATGTTGATTTGTTCTATTTATGAAGAGAATGCTTCCATCATTGGTGAAGCATAGAGTTTTTCTATCAATGCCAAAGGTGGAGATTCTTCGCATATCTGATGTAGTGATGGTAAATATGTTAATATGATGACATAGTAATTTTATTACATGATGATCAGATATTATATTGTCAATGATGTCAACCATTGACTTTGTGTTCTTAGTATGTTGTCAAGCATATTTGTGATGAATGATGAGTTTGAATGACTTTCAGTGGCTGTTATCTCTAGGGGAGACTTAGGCATGTCTCTGAATGTCAAATTTATGACCGCTACTACTGAAGTAAATTTACGTGAGAATTTTAATTGAATGGAGTATAACATTACAACTGCTAGAACAATTAATGAGAGGTGATAGATGATTTGAAATTTTTTTCATATCTATGATGAATCTTGTGCTGCGGTTATAGGATATTGTTCTCAATAGTGTTTAGATGATACAGTTGCAATCACAACTAGTTTGAGTGATCAATAAGATGGATATGTGAGCGGTGAACAGAAATAGTGTTATTTAACAGACTAAGTGTTTTTGTTCTTGAGCTACTGATGGAAGATATTGTATGAGTAATCGGTATCAATGCAACAGTGATTAACGATGAATGATCTATGATCTAGTGACTTGTATTCATGATTTGAGGTGATGATCTAGCATCACATGTATCGATGTTATCTTGTAGAGAAGATTCTTGAAGAAGTTTGAGTATGGTCAAAAATCAAATCTTGTATGAGTAATCGGTATCGATTCAACAGTGATTAACGATGAATGATCTATGATCTAGTGACGTGTAGTCATGATTGGAGGTGATGATCTAGCATCACATGTATCAATGTTATCTTGTAGAGAAGATTCTTGAAGAAGTTTGAGTATGGTCAAATCGTTGTGTAGGTCGACATGCTCTTGGAAATATATTTTCTATATATAATTTTGTTGTTTGGAGCATTGTATCTAAGTAGGATTCTTTATAATTTCATTTTAGGGTTTGATTATAGTGGTGGACTTAATGGTTCAGTATATAAAGGTTGAAGTTTAATGTAAAGTATGTTGATCATGTGTGTTGTGCAAGTGTGGTGTAAGGAGCATGTTTCGATCAAGCCAGGGAAGAGTTAAGTATGCTTAGAAGAGATTGTGTGCTTCAGTGGATCTGATCAAGCAGAGGTAGTATTATTTTGTAGATCATTGTTGTTTTTGTTCCCTAATAGTTACATCAGATGAAACCCCCTAACAAGGTAGATCTTAATAGATCTTTACTATAAATCCTCTAACAAGGTGACATATTAGCTTGTATTTTAAGTCCTCTAACAAGGCTACTCTTAGTAGGGTAAAGGTTCTAACAGGCCTAAGATAAATACCTTAACCAGGTAGCACCTAATAATGTTGTTGTAAACTCCTAATATGGTTAAGCACCTCACATGGCATAATTCAAAAGAGTACATTATTTTAGTGGGTACTAATACCCAATGTTGTTTTTTACTTATTTAGATTTCCACGACATGATCTTGGATGCTTAAGATTTTCATTTTGTAGTATTAAGGTTAATCTTGTGAATGGTGATTAAAGTTTAAGTGATAGGAATTTTGGTTTATTTGGTAGATTATCGATTCACCCCTCCTCTGAGTAATGTGATATCAGGTCTAACACTATGTTTATCTCTGAATCATTTTTCTTTTTCTCATATTCTTTGTGAGTGTAATATAGTGGCAGATTGTCTAACTAAATGGGCTTCTGAGAACCTGAATAGGTGAGATGTTGATGACTAGGGGCTTTTTCTATGAGAGTACTGAGAGACCTGGAATAATCTAATTTGAGAGACTTTGAAGAATTTAATTGAAGAAGAAAGAATTAAGTAGTTAGTTCTTTAGTGGTGTTCCTTTTTGAACTCTTTTGATTGTATGTTTGGGTGTCTTTGGTTGGACCTGTAGCATTTTGTTATGTACTCTTGGTTTAGATTTGAATAAATTTTTATCCTTTCTTTAACAAAAAGGTATTGTAATTATAAATTATATTAAAATACTATATCAAAATTAATATATTATTATCTAATAATTGTATTTATGGTACAATATTATACAAAAAATTATTATTTCATCATTATATAAATAGGTTAAATATACCTTCACATTTAACTTTATTATATGTTATATATATTTTGGAAATTATTATTTTTATTAAAAATTAAATGACTTTATCAACCATTGCATTGTGAAATGAAATAGGATAAAGTTAGCTACTATTATGTAATAGTTACACTATTACAAATTGCTATTGCATGAAAATGTTGAAAAAATAGCAATGAATATAAAAGGATGCTTACATCATACTAATAATAAGAGTGTATAGTACTATTGACCAATAGAATAATAGATAAATTAATTTATCTATTTTGAAATAAAATAAAATATATATAAATATTAGAGAATTTGGTCAACCTATTTAGTTCTTTGTTCTCATTGGTTGGTGAATGTACACAAATGCTTATATCATACTGATTAGAGTAATAGAACAACACATAAAGAAATTTATATATTTCAAAATAATATTGACAAAATATAAGCATTAGGAAACTAGATCAATTTGTTTTAAATCTTGATTTTTATTGATTAATACTTTGACATTAATTGAATTAAATGAATGCATTAATATTTCTACCACTAACTAATAAGCTAAAATAGACTTAAATAAATTACTTATAATTTTATCCCCAACTAAAATTAATCACAAA
>MU223560.1:36514-49367 GCA_018584345.1 Thuja plicata | reverse complement strand
CATTGCATCTCTTATTTTACATGTTACACACTATCATTTCTTACGTACATGAAATTTATGTCGCGATAAAGTAACATACATTCTCAACAAGAGTTGCAGTGCAACATAGTTCCTGCCAAGTGCAGGTGGGGCTGTGTGACAATGGTTAAAAATCTATTGAAATGGTAAAAGAATAGAAGAAAATCAGATACAAACACATATAAATCTATAGTTGTAATCTCAAATAAATCAAAGTTTTTAGATTATGACCATCAAAGAATCAACAATTTAATTTTATGTTCGAGACAAAGATACCAGTTTTTCAGTCTTCCAATAAATTGAAACAAAAAAGGCGATGAAAGTTTTGGATATAACCATGTAACCTAAGAGTAAATTCAAATCTATCTCATTGAAAATATGCAAATCTATTAGAATAACTAACTTTCCTTCGGGTTATAAAATCGCTCCACGAGGGATATATCAATGCTCTTCCCATATCCAGTACCTCCCACAATTGCAATAGTCCTCCCAGTTGGTTGATGATCTCCATAATCTTGTATACCGTCACTTCTCCCTTTTCAAATGTAGCAAATTTTGCAAGTGATTACCCTAAACACCTCTCGAAATAGACATTCTATTTTAGTAAATAGAGTGTAACAAAATAGCAAAGACTAGTTTGTATTTCATTTAATGCATCTTTTCTAGTAATTTAAATGAAATTACAAAGGATGAATACATTCTACCAAGAATAGCTGAGAAAATGGCAGTGAATGCTTTGCCTCCATCAGTTTGGCAATTTTTAATAAATACCATTCCATACCTAAAAACCAAAGCCCTATATATAAATGCTATTTCATGCATGTATTTTATGCCCAATCCCTTAGCCATACCTTAGCCATCCCTTCTTTGTAACCTAACTTTTTTGTGGTTTGTAAAGCTTCTAAATATCAATTTAACACTTTGTTTTCTTCCATAAAAGAGTAAAAAATTCTGATTTGTACAATCGTCTGTTAAATATTAAAAAGAATTAGACTATGACTATGACTTCTAATTAATTTCTTATTTATTGGAAAAAAAATCAAGATATTACATAATGCATATGAGACCATCCATCCTAAGGATAAATCCAAAATTCTCCTAACTCACTCGCTCTGCAATGTTGCATGTATTAGCATATGCTTCATGATTCTTGGATGTCAATCGTGTAAGGGTGTATGCATGTAAACCTCTAGCAAATGCAATCCCCCAGATAATTGGAATACTCAGAAGAGCTAGTCTCCATATCGAAACAAATCTAGCCAGTAAAACTGCCATGAATGTTGATAAGTAGTGTATAAAATTCCCTACCCATTTTCACAATGTATATGCATGCATTTAGTAGTTGGAAATACAATGGCATTAAACAAACGAATCAAGAGTGCCTCAAATGGACTACTTGTCTTGTTAATTCCTACTATTATGATTAATGATACTGATTATGTAATATAATTTATTTCAAATTATTTTCGAGGCAACATATCTACTTTCTACACCATATATGTTAATTTCAGTAGAAATTTGAAAGGAAGGGAGAAACTATTACAAAATTTAGTTTAAAAGTCAAGAAAATTGATACATTCCACATGATAATGCACCTCACATGGTGCATGGAGCCTCCATTTTTGATGTTTTGGTGTGTTTTATGGTTTCCTTAGAGGTTTGTGTGTGGTTTGGAATAAGTTTCAATGGGTGGATGCAATGACAAGTTAACTTCATGTTTGTAAGAGCCTTAGTGCTCATTAGGAGTTTTAGGTTCATTTCAACTTAAATGATGAAAAATTGATATTTTAGTGTAATGTGGGTTTGAGGGCTGTTCTAGGACCCTACATATCCTATCTAGGGTCATCAAACTCAAACTCACCCATCAAGTTGACAAGGAAAGTCAAAATACACAAAGTGTAAGAAGTTGCTAGCAACTTTGAAAGTTGCTCGAGCAACTTTTACAAGAAATTGCAAAATGTAGTTAGAAATGTTGTAACTACCCCATGCTTAGTATATGAGAATGGATTCTATGTTTGGGAATGGTTAATGAAATTTTGGATTGCAACAATCATTTAAGTGGCACTTTTGTACGGATGTCTCCACTTGATTTCTTGTAATCTCCATTGTTTCTTTGTTTGTGTACGGTTGTGTACGGATTGGTAGAGAAGATTGGGTCCCATGGGGATGGACTGATTTTTTTTATCTTTCATATGCATTAGGTAGTTTGTTTTGAAGTTCATTATGTGTAAAGTTACAATTTTTTGAAGGTCACCGGTTTGCAAGTGACAGTACAGTGTTGTTTAGATAGAAATGGCTCTACCCTAAAATCCCACCGGTGGAATCGACTAAAACCATGGGGGAAGTAGGGTTAGAGTCTGTAGATAGGTTTTTGGTTTTCATTTTTGTAATTTCAATGGATTTCCTAGGCCAAGTACGAAGCGCTATGGCTGACTGGTGAATCCAGGTGAGCCAGGACAGGTAGAAGAAGGAATTTGTTCGAGCACTCATAACCTTTTGGAAAATACTTAGTGGCATTTTTAGATGACATAGATAGTCTCCCAAAAGGATTCAAAGGTGGAAGGAGGTGAATTAGAAGTGGGAGATCATTTTAACAATTATTATTGCTGACTGGTCTAGAGGCCTAATTAATAAGCTAAACTCTAGGGCCTACAAGAAACAAGGGTTATGGGTGCTTTCAGAAGTCATGGTTTTGGTTTATGACAATGTTGGTTGATACCTTGAAGATTTTGAAGGCCTTGTGTGGGGTCATTTGTTGATTTTTGGAGTAATATCCCAAAAACTGTAAAAATAGGCCTACTAGGATTTAGGCAATTAGGCCTCCTAGTGAAATAGTGACCAATTGGATTGGTAAAGGGTCTTGAGGTATTGGGAAGAGTTCAGAGTGACCTGGGATGGGTTAGGAAGATTGGTAGGAGTCTTGGTGGATGTATGGGAAGATCCTAAGTAGAGGTTTGGCATTCTAGGAGGAGTTCTAGTGAAGAAACCTAGGCATTTGGTGAACTAGCTAGACTAGTTAAGCCTAGAAAGTTTGGAATCTTCTAAAGAGAAACTATACCTTGGATGAGAAGTTGATAGTGAGGGTCTTGGAGATCCTATATGAAGGAAGATTCAACAAGGAACAATCAATGTATGGTTGAGATAGACCAAGAAGCCTCTTGGAGTGAGGAAAAGATCTAGAGTATCAAACCCTCTGCATCAGAGTGGTATCAGAGCTAGATTCTCTTGAAGGTTGTGTATGTATGAAGTGGAAGAGAGTCAAGAGGCAGATAACATGCCTCCAAAGGCAATGAGTAGGGATGCCATAGTGGAATTGTTTCAGGGCCTCTTGGAGAAGGTTAGTGTGTCCGAGACAAAGGGCAAAAAGAAGATCACTAAATTGGGAGATGAGAGTGACAGAGATGATGAGAGTCAGACATAAGAGTCATCCAATAAAGGCAAAGAACCTAAGATGGACAAAGAACAAAATGTATTCTTAGATGCCTTTAAGTCTCTTAACAAGGATAGTATGGAACACATGCCATATTACTGTGGAAGTTTGAATGGAGAAGAGTTGTTGGATTGGCTTGAAGCCATTCAAAACCAATTTGATTACAAAGAAATCTTAGAGGAGAAGAGGGTCAGCTATGCTAAGGATACACTAAAGGGATCTGCATTGGTGTGGTGGAGCATGATGCAGGATGATAGGGAAACCAATGAAAAGAAAAAAAAAAGTTTCTTTGGAGAGAATGAAAATCATATTGAGGGCACAATTCTTGCATACTAATTATGAGATACATATGTATCAAAATTTGTACAACTTAAGACAGAAGGAGATGACAGTGAGTGCTTACACTGAAGAGTTTCATAAGTTGGGCCTAAGAGCTAGAAGACAAGAAGAAGAAATGGAGAAGGTGGCAAGGTATCTCAATGGGTTGAGACAAGGGATACATGATGAGATTAGCATGATGGATCTTGACAATATGCACAAATGTTTCCAATTAGCCTTGAGAGAAAAGGATGAGAATAGAAGGAGGAATGACTTCCATCAAAGAGGAAGAGGTGGTAACAATAATAGAGGTTTTCAAAGAGGAAGGAGTAACTTTGGTAGGGGACAGATCCCTAATAGAAAAGAAGATAATCAATCTATGGAGAATAGTGGGGGCAATCAGTTTAGGAGATCCTTTTAGAGTGGAGGATAAGAGGAATAGGGCCTCCTAGAGGAAGATCTCAGTCTCAAGGAAGATCCAATTCATGCTTCACTGGAAGGTGTTACAACTGCAACCAAGTGGGTCACATAATGGGCAGGTGTCCTAAAAATACTTCCTCATATTCAATAGGGGATAGAAGGAATTAGTTGGTACAAGAGGATGACACACAAATTGTTACTTCTCCCATTTCCAAGGCAGGGCCAATATTGGATGGAGAGAAATTAATGCTAAGAAAAACTTTTTTGAAAGTGCCTAGCACTATAGAGCCACCACAGAAAAAGAATTTGTTTAAAAAAACTTGTAGGTCTCATGGAAAAATTTGCAAAGCGATAGTGGACTCTGAATCCACTAAGAACATAGTATCCACTGAGATGGTGGAGAAATTGAAATTGAGAAGGATACCTCATACCACACCATATAAGGTTGCATGGTTGAACAAGGGTCAGCAAATAGTGGTGGATAAGAAAACCTTTGTAGAATTTGAGATTGGGAAGTATAAGGACAAATTCCTTTGTACATACTACCTATGGATGCATGTCATCTGCTCCTAGGATGTCCATGACAGTATGATGTCAAAGTCATACATGATGGGGAAAAGAATAGTTATGTGATCACCAAGCTAGGAAAGAAGTTTTAGATGGATCCTTTGTCAGAACCTCATGAGGAGAAGCATGTGGGAACAAGTGTGATGTTATTGAGTGGAAAAGAGTTCCTAAAAGCCATGAAGAAGGAGAAAGGAGTCTCTTGTGCAGTAGTGATAAAACCAAAAGAGGAGACTAAGGAGAAAGTCAGTTTGCCACCAGAGATACAAGCATTGTTAGAAAGATACCATGACATAGTAGATAATGATTTTCCAAGTGCATTACCACCTATGAGGGATGTGAGTCATCAGATTGACCTCATTCTTGGAAAAAAATTTCCAAACAAAGTAGCATATAAGATGACACCAAGTCAGAATGCAGAGATAGCTAAACAGATTCAAGATTTGTTGGATAAGGGGTTGATAAGAAAGAGTTTAAGCCCGTGTGTTGTACCTATAGTAGTTTCACCTAAGAAGGATTGAAAATGGAGGATGTGTACGTACTCCAGGACTATAAACAAGGTCACAATTAGGTATAGGTTTCCAATGCCCTAGATAGAAGATTTGATGGACAATTTGGAAGGTTCTTGTCACTTTTCTAAGGTGGATTTGAAGTTAGGGTACCATTAGATAAGAGTGAGGCCTGGTGATGAATGGAAGATAGCTTTCAAAACCAATGAGGGTCTGTATGAGTGGCTAGTAATGCCCTTTGGCCTAAGTAATGCACCTAGCACATTCATGAGGCTCATGAATGAAGTGCTAGCAGAGTTCATTTGTAAGTTTGTAATAGTTTACCTTGATGATATTTTGATCTTTATCAGGTCCAAGGAGGAGCACATGAAGAACTTGGAGATGGTCTTGAGGAAACTACATCAAGATAAGTTGATGATAAATCAAGAAAAGTGTGAGTTTCTTAAAATTGAACTAGTTTACCTTGGTTTTGTCGTTGCTAATGGATGGATGAAGATGGATCTTGAAAAGGTTAAGTCAATATTGGAGTGGCCTACAACTAGGTCCATAGGGGATGTTAGGAGAAATTTTAGTCATGTGTGTGCCCCTATTCTTAACACCATAAAAGGTGGAATCAAATGTAAGTTTGAATGAACTGTGGTAGCAAACCAAGGGTTTGAAATGTTAAAGAAGAGGATTGCAGAACTACCTACTCATAGGTTCCCTAATTTCAATCAAATATTTGTGGTTGAATGTGATGCTAGCAAGTTGGCTATTGGACTAGTGCTAAGACAAGAAGGAAATCCTGTGGCTTTCTTCTCTGAAAAGTAGAATGAGACTAAACAAAAGTAATCCACCTATGATTTGGAGTTATATGCTATGGTACTAGCCCTTAAGAAGTGGAGCCACTACTTATTACCTAGGGATTTTGTGGTCTACAATGATAACCATGCACTAAGTTTCCTGAATGGACAAGACAAATTGTATCAAAGGCACTTGAAGTGTGTAGAATCATTGCAGGCTTATACATTTGTCATAAATCATAAGAATGGGGTCAGCAACAATGTTGCAAATGCTTGTTAGAAACCATTGTTTGCCTATTTATTATATTTCAACAATTTAAACATAAATCAAATATACATCCAATGAAGCTTAACATAAGAACATGTAACACATGATATGATTATGGGGACACCTTGATTAGAGGAAAACCCTAGTGGGAGTTAGTACTCACAAATATTTAACTAGTATAATGAACCTATTAAAGTTCCTTTGCCCTGTTAGGACCAGTCTTTACAATGCAAGTACAATAACCTGGTTAAAACCCTGACCCTGTTAGGAGTCTTTTATAAACAACCCTGTTAGGGGTGAGGACTCACTATCCAAGAGCTCACTGCTCAATGAGAAAGAAGGCTACAACCTCCTTAGAATAGATATGCACTATATCCAAAAGTGAACTGCTGTATATGACACAGATGTCTGATCAATTCCAGTTATGCGCTTATGCTCTTTTCTTCTTTAGGGGCTCTATCTCATGCTGACATATTTACACTGCTCTTCTCTGCTTATTTCTTTGACACCTCAAATATATCTTTTCATTATATATATATATATATATATATAGATATATATAAACATGACCTTAGTCGGCCCAAAAGCATGATACACAACGCTTCCAAAAAAATTGGCTTAGGCGTGTTTACTACAATAATAAAGACATGATTATAAACATACTATCATAGGTGCTTGGCCTTTACACAACAAAATATTCTACGTTGATCCAAAACATAAGTCGGCTCCATGCTCTATCTTCTTAACTATAGTAGTACTCTTCTTGCTGTAACTTATCCATACCATGCATGTTTGGTCTTAGTATGTACACATAACATAGAACATGTATGTGAATGCGCATACCTTGATTCAATCGCTCACACAAGCGCTGATGTGTTGATCACTGTATAACTCTGTCTGCCCTGTTTTCTATACTTAGTCATTTTTGTCTTCCAATTTTACTTGACAGAAACTCTATATGACTTTGTTGACATAATGACAACACAAAGTAAGTCATGTATCCTCTAGCATTCAACTTGAAAATAATCTCCCCCTTTAACATTAATGGTAACAAAGGAACGTGACCAAGTTACTCAAAATCTCAAGATTGACTTAACACAAAAAGAACTGTATGTCATTATATCTTTTTAACATATACAAACACTACTCCCCATATATACACTTATTCTTTATATACATTACTCCCCCTTTGACATTAATGACAAAGGTGTCAAAAAACTTGCAAGTCTCTAGATACTTACTCCATGCATACATCTGGATATACAATCTGAAGAGACTTGATCTCTTTCTGCCAAAATGTCATCATTGCATCAACTGTCTAGAGATGGGCGCATAGAGAATATGTGAGCTTTTGCATTTTTAGCAGATCCATGCAGGGACCTTGATCATACGTGACCATAGTGGCATCAATCTATTTGATGTTCTCATCTAGAACTGCTAAGGAGGGTGCTAGTGCATTTCTTAGTTGCGTCTACCTAATTCTTATCTTATTGATCTCAAATTTTGCCTTTTCAATCTTGGTGAACTGACCTTGATAGATATTGTTGCAGATGTTCCTGTCTTGCGTGGATGTTTCAACTAATTTTCTAACACTGCCCACCAAGATATCTGCCTCTTCTATCTTTTTGATATCCTCAGAGGTGAATTTCACTCTGTCCATGCAGTTAGCTATTACATTTTTTCTTTAGCTGCCAACTCTTTCAACATAGACTGACCAATCTTTAATGAGTTTAGATCTGAGGTAAAAAAATTTACCAGTTCATTTAATCTTTCCTTTTTATACTCATCTTCTGCAATTATAGTAGCCGAGTCTACTAAGCTTATAAAATGTGCTTTGAATCTTGTTAGGATGCTGTGTACATCATCAACTTAATGAGTTTTAGCTACTTTCTTGTCTATAAGTACTAGGTCATTCAGAATGTTCACTGATTCCAAGAAGAGAGGGTTTCTCATAACCTATTTTTGTTTGGTTTTTTCCATGGCTAGGACGCTGATCTTGATCAAGTCTTCTTCTCCCCATGCATCCAGACTTGCTGAGTCAAGAGTTAAGCTTGACAATAATGAAGTAGATGGTTGAATGGATGGTGTGAATATAGTATTTTGACTAGTATCTATGCATTCACTTTTTACTGGGATCTCCATGACTAGTGTTTCATTATTTTGATTATCTTCCTCTTTATTCAAGTCTGTTGGATCTGTAGAGGGAAATTCATCTTGTTGTAAAGATGTGTCATTAGTGCACATCTTCTTTGTCTCCTTAGAGCTTACAAATGCTTTTTCAACTTTGTCCATATCATTGTCAGATGCGGTCATAGATATTTTGATATCATCAATCACTATAGTGTCTCCTGAATCTTTTATTGTATTAGAGGCTATTGAAACAGAGGGTGTTGAAACTCATGGACTTGTCTTAGGTGCATTCTGAATCACTGGTTCTGCTACTTGTTTGGGAGGAACTGGAGTTATCTTTGTTGTAGGCGCCGTTGAAGGATACATATGTCTATCCATAAACACTTGTGCAAAGGATTTTTCGGTCTCTTTCCCAACTAACTCATACTCTTTGTTCATAATATGAAGAGTCCTTATCTTGGTTCTAAGATGAGGCTTTACCAAATCTAATAAAATTGCTTTCTCATCATGTGCGCAAACAAGGAGAAGATTATCCAATGTTTCTTTTGTAATCCTCATATCTTCCTCAATTGCATGCCTTTTCATTATCTCTAGAATGTTCCATAACTTGTCTGGTATCACTATTTTGAGTTCTAGAACTGACTTTTTAAACTTAATCATGTGAGAGATGAGCATAGAATGTATCTCAGATTTATCTATTTCTTGATACTTGTCATAAACCTTTGTAATTGTATCTATTCTTCCTTCATTAACAATCCTGTTCCTTAAGACATTAAGACTAGGTATGAATCCTACCTTAGGATGAGCTTGAGTATTTCTTTCTGTACTTCAAGTTGTTCTTGAGGATGGGTGACTAGTGGGTGCTTCCTTCCTTCCCCTAGACTTCTTTCTTGGTACAGAAGGTGGAGAGTATTCTAGATCAATGGTAGTTGAGGGTGCAGAAGTTATCTCTTCAGTCTTCTTCTTCTTCTTCTGGATGTCATCAGACTTCTCTATTTTAAATTTTGCAAAATTTTTCTCAAGTTTTTTTTTTCACTCTTGGCTTCCCTTGCTTTATATAGGTCTTCTTTTGTGACCCCATGAAATTTTAGGATGCTAGATGTAATTCTAGATGCCTTTCTTTTGTTATCAACACTGTATAGGATAGCATCAACTTCATTTGTCTTCTCTCTGTAAGTGCCCCACCTAGGCTCATTAGGATCTTTGGGCACAGACAAAAGAACTTATGCATATCCTTCCAACACATGTTCCTCAACTTCATAACCAGGTGGGTGAATCCATTTGGTTTTAGGCTCAACTGCCTCCATGTAGGTGCAATTAGTCTCTACCATGAAACATATGGTCTCCTTATACTTCTCAACTATTTTCTTAGATAATCTGAACTTCTTCTGCATTTTGATCCTGAATGTCTTGATGTACATGACCATAGAATCCTTCACACTGCACTCTGATGTAGCTTTTAGTGAAATCTGAGACATAGTGGGTTTGCTTCTATTTAGGTAAAGATTTGCAACCTTACCGACAATGTGGAAGTACAGGTAGATGATTAAAGAGCCAAACCTAAATATCTTTCTCTTGTCATGCTTGATAGCCTTGATGTTCTCAATCAGTTGTGTGCGCAATAGTTCATAGATATTTTACTGAGTTTTATCTCTCACCAGTCTTATTGCTGCCAGAACTATTGCTACAGACACACTATTTAGTCTGCTTGCCTACTAAAACTTGTAACCAAGTATCATAGTGAGGAGCTTAATGTCATTTTCCTTAATAGGAACAACTTTCATCCCACACCTATCACTCCTAGATAAGGATGCTTGCTCAACCTGTTTCTTAACATCCTTACCAGTTGGAAGAACTGGTCTAGTCTTAGGAAGTCCAGTCATGTCATGGATTAGGTCTGCGGTAATGCGGATGGGAACTTCACCAATCTAGTAGAGGTCATCATGTATCCTTCTCAAAAGGATTTTAACCCATTCTGGCTCGTAGAATTCATGCACAATAGAATACTCAAAGATAGGGTTATGAGTGAGATGTGCATATTCATCCTTGAATGAATAGTCAGGTTTCATATTTGACACCATGAGAGTAGCTATACTGTTATCCCCAATGGTTTCTTTCTTACAGTAAATGTAAGCGGGAATATCTTCCACATGTATGACTCCTATTGGAGTCTTAGAGAATGCTCCTTCAACATCATCTAATACAGACTTGAATGGATGCTTATTAAAGACAAATCTCTTCCTTTTTGCAATGTCAAATACAACTGGGGTTGCCATAGTTACTTGCAGCTTGATTAAGTAGGGTTTCACGGTAAATTGAAATGATGCGACTGCTAGGGTTCCATTCCAACTTTTATCCATTCACTTAACCACCAAATCTATTATCCTTCAGTGCTTTGATGCTTAGTGCTCCTGTGCTCTCCAAATTAAATGATCTCAAATGCAAATGTGAAGATGATCAAATATTTACTGATTTTATAAAGGTTACTACATTTAATGCTTGCTACCATACGCAATTTTCATAGAGAGTTCAAAAATTTGTTCAGAATACGATATAGATAATGCGTGCATGCATACTGATAAAAATTATGATCATAAACATAAATCCAAAGAGCATTCTCAGAGGTGAGTATACAATCCGTGGAGGGGTTTAGAGCTAGAATAGCTCCCCCTAAGACCAAGAAGGTCAACTAACCAGAAGTAGAGGATGTGTCCACTATGGATGCATCTACTACCTTGTTCTCATCACTATCCTTCTTTACCTTGACCTATAATTTATCTGAGTTAGCTTTAGCTTCCACAAACTTGACTTCTCCTAATTCTTCAAATGGAGACTTTTAAGGATTATCTTGTTTTTGAGTCCTGGATCTAGAGAACCTTGAGATGTGTCCATCCTTTCCACATGAGTGACAAATGATAGGAGGTCTGATGTTATTATTTATCATGATGTACTACTTGGCTGTGTGTCCATTGTAATTGCATATCTGACATGTAATGTTCTGCAAGTTTCTTGGAGGTTGATATCTCTGATTTTGTTGATTCATATTTCTTTGGTTCTATTGTGACTGATTTCTTTGATTTGTTCTACAATGTATATCCCTATGACCAAACTTGTTACAAGAGTACCAATAACCATTGAAAATTCTTACCTCTTTACAATCTCTTGCCAAATGACTATGTTTGTTACAGGCATAGCAAGTACAGTTGACTGCCTTGTGCCCTGCTTTAGTCTCTTCACGATTCTCAGTTTTCTTTTCTTCTGTAGATTCTGTTTGAGCTTTCTTACTTTCTTGTAATGAATTGATCTCAATTTGAGCTATACTATATCGCATACCAGTGGTGTCACCTTTTAGTTTCTATGCATAAAGTTATGATTGAATTAGATTAGAGCTTGTGTGTTGTTTATCAATCTTGTCTTTTGCTCCTGATAGTTCAGATTCAATCTTATTCTAGATGTTTTCCAATTCCAAGGTTTTCATACTGGCTTGCATGACTTCTTCATCTAACTATTTATTTTCTTTATTCTTTTCTTCAATATTTGTTAGGCTATCAGTTAACTG
The DNA here is from genome assembly GCA_018584345.1 of Thuja plicata. Taxonomy (NCBI): domain Eukaryota; kingdom Viridiplantae; phylum Streptophyta; class Pinopsida; order Cupressales; family Cupressaceae; genus Thuja; species Thuja plicata. Next base: position 37,369 of record MU223560.1, on the reverse strand, counting down.
ATCATTCAATTCTTCTATCTTATCCTTTAGAGACAAGTTTTCTTCATTCAGTTTCTTAACCATTTTACCCAAATCATTTGTAGATAAATCTTTCAAATCTTTTCTTAACTTTTTGATAAGCATTTGTGAGCCATCAAATTTTAGTTTAAGATCCTTGTTTTCTTTCTCAGATCTGTCTAGATCTTCAAGGTTTTCTTCAAGATTCTTTTTCAGATGTTTAGCTTCTACTGAATCCATGATCTCCTCAAGTGGTTAAACTTTTTTTCTTAGAGGACCAGAGCTCTGATACCAATTGTTAGAAACACTAAGAGGGGGAGGGTGAATCAGTGTTTGCCTATTACTATATTTCAGAAATTTAAACATAAATCAAATATACATCCAATGAAGCTTAACACAAGAACATATAACACATGATATGATTATGGGGAAACCTTGATCAGAGGAAAATCCTGGTGGGAATTAGTACCCACACAAATTGCACTAGTATAATGAACCTATTAAAGTTCCTTTGCCTTGTTAGGAGAATTCTTTACAATGCAAGTACAATGACCTGGTTAAAGGCCTAATCCTGTTACGAGTCTTTCACAAACAACCCTATTAGGGATGAGGACTCACTGTCCAAGAGCTCACTTCTCAATGAGAAAGAAGGCTACAACCTCCTGAGAATAGATATGCACTATATCCAAAAGTGAACTACTGTATATGACATAGATGTCTGATCAGTTCCAGTTATGCGTTTATGCTCTTATCTTCTTTAGGGGCTCTATCTCATGCTGACATCTTTACACTTCTCTACTCTACTTATTTATTTGACACCTCAAATATATCTTTTCATTATATATATATATATATATA
>MU223560.1:0-23570 GCA_018584345.1 Thuja plicata | reverse complement strand
CTTTTGAGCATATTGAGGACATCCCCTAGAATTTATTTACAATACTATATAGGGCATATATAATACTTGGTTATAATGCACCAATAAATTGTTAGCCCTAGGAAGTTAGTCATCTATTAGATCTCTAGAATTACATTTTTAAAATATGTATTATTTTCAATCAGACTATTGTGAATGATCTTAAGCAACCAAAAGTGGTTACAATGACATAAACTACATATTGAATGCTTAGAATGGACATATTAATGGGATTACAATAATTTAACCTTTTCCAGTTGAATAATCTAGGTTATTATTTATTGATGTTGTTGTTGGAATGAGGGAACACTAAGAGGAGGGGGGTGAATAAATGTTCTGCAAATTTTGACCTTAATATTTTTATCCACAAACTATGTAACACATGTAATTAAAAGTATTAATCAATAGGATAAAGAAAAGAAGCATAACACCATAACACAAGGATTTTATCATGGAAATCCTGCTAGGGGAAAAACCATGGTGGGGATGGTACCCAAAAGATAAATCTATACAGAAATATTATCTTACAATAAAATAGGAATACACATACATTTTGGCCCACTTCTTAGAGCTAAGTGCTAAAATACAATGAGGGCTACAACCCCATGGAAGGCTCACTACCTTAAAAGATCACTATAATGATAATAAGAAGTATTGAGATGATAAAATAACATCTAGTAATGCCTAGTTATAATTCCACATAAGCACATTATTCAGATTTGATACACTTTATTCCTGACTGCCCTGTTTTACTATCCTTCTTTGGTAAAAAAAATTAGATCTCAAATCCCTGCATAAGATCCTTCACATAACACCTTCTTACACTTTTCAAATGCATCAAATACTATTTAAAACTCTAAACAATCGATCTTATAGCTCCACTACCAAATAAATTGGCTGCACCATGTTGGCTCAAAAACATTCTAGGAAAATGTTTATTGTATTGACCAAGTCATCCAAATCTTAAACCAAATATCAATTCAGACCAAAATAATCATGCACATGCCTTTATACATGTCAGATCCAACATTAGAACATAAAATTTATCACCAAAATTGATTTACCATGTTTGCAAAATAATTTACCAGACAAGTTGGCTTCTCTGACTAGAAAACATAATACAGATAAATAGATCCATCTTACTTCCACACCCAGTAACACCAGACCTTAAAAATCTAGAATAAACATCTCCATATATCCAAAATACTTCCCTCACATCAAAAACTAAATATGTAAACCTAGAAGAGTTCACCAGGCAAAATACAAAATATTGATAAACACCCTATTCTTCAGTACCAGACTTACCAAAATTTCCATTCTACCTTACTACAGATCTTCCTACTACAATGTGGATGGGTTAATTGAATTTAGTTTCCATCAATGACAACTAAAAAGCATCTATGCAGTGTCTCTTGCCAATAATTTCACCATTTGGCATTGATGGAAATACTTCGTGAAAAATAACTAATTGTCAAAACTAAGTATGCACACCAAAAATTCAAAAAGATTCATGACAATACTCCCCTCAAGTCAATTCTATGTACATTTTTCCACATTTTGTACTCTCCTACTCTCCCCTTTTGACATCAATGGAAAATGCAAAAATCCACATGCCAAAAATCCATTCAAAAACTATATATATCCACATATGTACACACAAAAATTACTAACTTACATCTTCTTGAAAATGTCTACAAAATGGTCTTCAATAGTTGTAGATCATTGTCCCATCCCTATTTAAGACTGCTCAAAACTTATATGTGGCTATTGAATAAATAAAAAATTTCTTCTTCCACTTTCAAGTTAAGTAGAGTTGATATAGCTAATGCTCCTTGTGCTTCTTTCACCACACTAAATAAGGTCTAAAGTTTAGGAGAAATCAAACTCCTAAGTTCTTCCACACGCCCAATGATTTTATCTCATTCTTGCACTAGCGTCTTGATTTTTTCAAGGTGATTTATTCTGGAATAACAAAGATGGAGTTTTGTTATTTTGTTTAGAAGATCTTTGGAAAAACTTGGAAAAAGAGATGATGGTAGGCTGTGAAAAGAATCTAAGGGCTAGTCGAACAAGATTACTAAGGAGAAAAACAAAGTGGACAAGTTGTTAAATGTTGTGAAAGGCCTTAATTCTAAGGTAGATAAGAATGAAAGGAGTTTTCAAAAAATAGACAATAGTATCAGAGGTAGGATAGGCATTTTAGGTTGCACGGAATGCCTTACAAAACTAATTGGAAAGATGGTACGCCTGTTCCAAAGAATCCAAATGATGCAAACAGAAAGGAAACTCTTGACCCACAGAAGTGAAATAATGTACATAATGTGGAAAATACTCCTTGGTGTGTGGCTTTCAATATGCCGCATTCTCCTTTCCAATGTGTTGTAGCTCATGCCTTGTCATAATAAATAGGAGATAGTGAAGAACAAGGGATCTAGGGTGAGAAAAAAACCTTTAGTAAATATGGGTATGATCTTTGTTCAAGGTGAGTGTGATAATTCAAAGGATGATTTAGGAGAAGACACACATTACATAATTAATGTTGTAAATACTAAAGATGAACATATTTAGCTCTGAAGACCTAGTTATAAAAAATTAAGGTCCCTCACTATTGCTGAAATAGCCCAAGCTAGGGGCACATATAATGTGAGGAATAGAAAGGTTGATCAGGATCAAGGTAAGACTGGTTCCGTATTTATTAAAGAGAGTTCCCTTGAAATCTCTGCTCAGGATGTAGATAAGAGTAATACCAAAGAAAGTAAGATGAAGAAAGGGTAATTTAAATGAACTCCTATGAGTCTAAGAAAAAATACTCCTATTTATGATCAGAAGTCAGTTCAACTTAAGGAAAACAAAGGTAAAGTTTCTACTAAAACTAAGTTGTAATTTTTCCAACACTTGATATGAAGTAGGCTTTATCTAAAATGAAGGTTTTATTACCATTAATTGAGATGTTAAAGATAACAAAACATAGGGAAGATAAATTCTCATAGCTTTCAAATATACCTAATATAGCTAATTATTTTACAAAAAGTACCAAATCAAAACAAAAAAATGAAGAGAAGGAAAATCCTCGTATCAATGTTGGAAATATAATTATTCAAGATCCTTCTTCGGTGGATCCCTTTTACATCACTTAACTTATAAATAACAAGATGATATTAAATAATTGTAAGATTGATTCTGGAGCTGCAGAAAATATGATGCCTTATGGAGTTATGAAAGAGTTGGGTATGAGAGTAGACACTTCTTTTGAGAGATGCTATGCTATGAAAAAAAGAAGTGCCTATGGTTGGAACCCTGAAGGGTTTCGAAGTGAAGATTTTTACATTCACTGAAGCTACATTTAAAATGGATATTGTTGTGGTTGATACACAACCTCATTATGGGATGTTTTTATCAAGGTAGTGGGGTGGAATTGTTGGAGGCCACGTACAACTAGATTTGTTCTATGCTATCACTCCTGTCAATGAGATTGAGGTTTAGTTATACCAAGAGCCACATGCTCTAGTATTGGTTGAGAAAGTTGACCCAAAGATACTGAATTGTCTCATGGATGTAGATATGGATAATTTTAGAATTCAACAAGTTCAACCCTAATTGAAGAACATAGACCCACTTGTAAATGAATTACAATCACAACAACATGAACTTTAGCAAATATACTTTGACAGAGCCGGCTCTAAAGAAGGGTCAGGAGCTGGTGTACTTTTTATTTCTCCTTCAGGTACTACTTGTAATTACTCATTGTTGTTGTCTTTCCAATGCACAAATAATACAAATGAGTATGAAGCATTGTTGTTAGGTTTAGAAATTCCAATTAAGCATGGTATTAAGTTATTAAGGGTTTTTAGGGATTCAGAGTTAGCAGTATCTCAAGTTAGGCCTAGGTATGTTGCTAAGAATGATAGATTGAAACAGTATAAGCATGTTATTTGGGAAAACATTGAATTTTTTTATGCATTTTCCATTGAATTGGTAGAGAGATCAAAGAACATCATGGCTGACTTCTTGGATAATGTTGCTATAAAAATGATAATATAACATTAGTTGGAATTTCTACCATAGAAACCAAGATCATGCCTGCTATCCCTGATAATATATATAATTGATAAGTAGGATATATTTTCCACACAAGGTCAAATTGTGATATTGCTATCATGATTCAACTGTGTAGTTTTTTGAGTCAAACTCATTGACCCATGTTTCATGAGTGGAGATTCAAACAAAACTATCTCTCATGATAATGAACTGAACACTTAACAATAATTGGATCTAGGTGACGCTCACAGAGGTGAAGCACAAGGACTTCTAGGGAGGTCACCCATCCCAATACTACTCCATGCATGACTTAACTATGGAGATTTATTCATCGTTAAACCCACCCTTTTTGCAACCCCATTTGAAAAAACCTTCACCAAGTGTTGTGCACTTGAACTGTAGTAGTACTGGGATGGGCGACCTCATGGGAAGTCTCGATGCTTCATCTCTATCAGCATCACCTACATCCAATGAGTGTTAAGTATTCAAATCATTATCATGAGATATGGATTCATGTGAACCACTACACATTAAACATGGGTCAATGAGTTTGATTCAAATAGTACACAGTTGAATCCTAATAGAAATATAAAAAATTTGAATTGTTGTGGAAAAAATTTCCTGCTTATCAATTGATGAGCTTAAGGGTCTTTCTAATGAATGATTCATAAGTCACAACACTTGGTGAAGGTTTTGCAAATTGGGTTGCAAGTAGTTAAGCGCACTTGTGCTAGAGTAGTACTGGGATGGGTGACCTCTCGGGAAGTCTCGATGCTTAATCTCTATGAGAATCACCTAGATTCAATGAGTTATAAATGTTCCATTTATTATCATGATAGATGAGTTCATGCGAACCACTACTCATTAAACATGGGTCAATTAGTTTGACTCAAAAAACTACATAGTTGAATCCTGATAACAATATCACAATATATATAATTGGAAAGTTTTTGAAAATAACAGTGACATTCTCCATTCATTAAGTGTTCAGATAGTTATGAAGGCCAAAAACTGACTGTAATGCCTTGGTAGAAGGCAAGGATGGGAAGGAAACTATATTTGGAAATCAGATTGTCCATTTGCAAATAAATGAGATCCCTAAGGGTTTGGTTGAAGTGGATGGAATGTTCAGTGATAATGATAGTCATTTGTTTAAAAAATCTTCAACCAAAATGGAGGAATTGGAAGAGATAAATGTAAGGTCAGAATCAGTCCCTAAGTTTGTATATATCCGAAAGTAGTTAGCCCCTCATAGAGCCAATTTGATTAATATATTAAAAAATTACAAGAAGGTTTTTTCTTTCTCTTATGAGGATCTTAAGGCTTACAAGGAAGATCTATTCCAACATGAAATTCCTCTAAAATATGACATCAAGCCCTTTAGGAAAAATAGAGACCGATTAATCCATTGCTGGTGCCATAAATACAACAAGAACTAATGAAGCTTAGGGATGCCAGGATGATTAAACGAATAAGACATTCATCCTAGGTGTCCAATTTAGTGCCAACCATGAATAATAATGGTGAAATAAGGCTATGTGTTGATTTTAGAAACCCAAATGTACCATCTCTAAAAGTTAACTATTCTTTACCAAATATGGAAGCCATGTTTCAAAAGGTTACAGGTTGTGATCTGTTATCAATGATGGATGGATTTTCTGGTGATAATAAAGTATTGGTTAATGAATCTAAATAGTTCAAGACAACTTTAACTACTCCATTAAGTACCTATGTATATTTAAGACTACCTTTTGGCCTTATAAATGCAAGGGAAACTTTTCAAAGAGCAATGAATGTAGATTTCAAAAAATTCATTAATGTGATTATGGTAATATATCAAGAGGATCTGACTTTGTACTCAAAGAAATATCATGACCATTGTAGGCTTTTAGAAAAGATCTTTGGTAAGGCTTTAGAATATGGAGTGTCATTGAACCCAAAGAAATACAAATTTTCTATGACAAAGGGTAAATTATTAGGACACGTAGCTCGTCAAAAGAGGGAGTCATAATTGACCCAAAATAATCAAAGCCATCAACAAGGCGCTACCTCCCAAAAATATTAAAAGTGTACAATCTTTCCTCGGTAGGATAAAATTTATAAGGAGATTTATTGAAAATTTTACAGAGATTGTGAAACCAATTGTCAATTTGCTTAAGAAGAATATTAAATTTGTTTGGGATGAAGAATCCCATCAAGATTTTGACAAAATAAAAATGGCAATTCAGGAAGCACCAATGTTGCAATCTCCTGACTATGAGAATCCTTTTTATCTTTTTTCTTTTTCATAATTCCATACTATTGTAGTAGTATTGTTACAAAATGATGAAGAAGGGTTTGAGAATCCTATTGCATTTTTCAGTAAATCCTTGCAGGCCGCTGAAATGAATTATGAAACAATGGAGGAACAAGCATATGCCTTAGTCAAGGCACGCAAATATTTTAGAACTAATTTCGTATGTGAAAAATTAATTTCTTATGTTCCACATGCTACTATGAAGGATATTTTATCTCAGTCTGAGGTCTCTGGAAAGAGATGCAGATGGAACTTCTCCCATAAGGATAGAGTCATCAATGAATTATTGATGAGAGCAAGTATGGTTATTAGAAGAGGGGACTAAGCCTTTCAGTAACCCACATTAGACTTGTGTTTGGATGCATCTACCCAAAGCCTCAGCCTTTGAAATGAGAAAAAATTGAGAAAGGGGATCTCCTTGCCTCAATCCCTATCAAGAGGAAAAAAAATAGTAGGAGAGCCATTAATAATCATAGATAAATTCCACTTGAAGAAATAAGTTGAGAGACAATCTTAATGAAGGACTCATAAAATCCAAAAGATGAAAAAACCTTTAATAAGAAGCTCCAACTCACTCTATCATAAACCTTGAGAAGATCTAATTTGAGAAAGAAACCAGCCTTCTTGTTCACCATGAGAAAGTGAATATTTTCATGCACTGTCATGATCAAATGACTTATTTTCCTACCAAGCACAAAACAATTTTTCTAATTATAAATAAGGGAGAGAAGAAGAGGCTTGAGTCACATCACAATTATTTTAGTGAAAATCTTGTAAACACAATTTCCCAATAATTCTGAAAAAGAGCATAGGAAAGCCATCCAGACCGAGGGCCTTATTACCTTCAAAAGAAAAAAATCTTCTTCAACCTCACTAGTGGAGGTAATCTAGGAAATAACCTTGTTAATATCTTGGGTAACTAGAGAAGGAATTTTATATAGGATCTCCCAATGATCATCCAAGTCAAGAGATCAATATTGACAGAGAAGATTAGAGAAAAACTCCATGGCTCCATGCATAATCTCCTCATCCTTACAAAGAGGCCCCCCCACTATAATTGATGGAGTGAATCCTATTCTAGAGGCTCCATGTTTCAAAGTGGACATATGAAAAAATTTAGTATTTCAATCTCCACTCTTTAGCCAAATGGATCTGGATCTCTACCTCAAAAACTCCTCCTCTTTCGAAATGACATCATGTGTTGTAGACAAGATAACAATAGCCCGATCAACAAAATTCAAGAGAGCTCCTTGATATTGAATTTACATTTGAATATTATCCTACTCCAGCTTAAGAGTCTCTTTGTTTCTGAAAAATATGACCAAAAGAGTTCTTGTTCCATCTTTACACATTAATTTTGACTATCCCAATCTTTTTATTTTTTTTATTTTGTATTTTTATTGAAGAACATCCTAGTTTTCTCTAATCTTAATATATACTTTCTTATTTTCTCTCATAATTAATAGCCTCTAATAGAGGTGGCATTTATACCCTCTCATTTCTTTAGATTTTTAGTTCTAGGTGTTAAATAAAAACTAATGATGTGCTGAGAATTACATTTGACAAAAATAATTGTGAAATTTGACGTAATGTTTGTTTGGATGTGATTAGAAGATGATCAACTGCAACTATTTAATCTTGTTTCTTAAATTACTAATCTAAATTTTGATGAGGTCATGAAAAATGCTAGTACACTCCAAGGTAGAAATTAGATTTGTAGATCAGTGGTTCCTCAACTTTATTTATCTGTATTGCTATCTTTGATTAGGAACAACTAGAAAATGAAAGGAGAATACATACCTCATTCATGTATACAAGATTAGTTTTTAGTTATTTTTAGGAATGAAATAATAGAGATGGACTCTATGGGGCATGACCATATATCATTTGAAATTCTTATCCTCTCATGAATCATTGAAAATAAGGTTTTAACTCATTTTAGGATATTCTATATCGTATTCCTTCAAACTTTTATTATCCTTATATCTTTACGATAAATACTATTTATTTGGTAATAATTATTGATATCAAAACACTCTTTTACAAGAATGGTTGGTCTATCTATGCTATCATTTATTTACAAAATATTATATCACTCATGTTCTATTCTAAAATTCATGAATTTACATATTGATAATATTGAATGATGTTAGGCTTCACATTTAAAATCTCTTCCTTTTTAATATAAAGGTTGTCATGAATATAATCATTGCATTCAAGAGTGTTATCAAGGACAATAAATAGTTGAGATAAATAAATTTCAAGAGAAAAAAATTTAGATGGTTTTAATATATTAGATAAAAGATACTTATTTTAATGAAGTAATTAATATCCTCAAAATAATAATAAAATTATTGGAAATATCTTTAACTTTTGAAAAGGTGGAAATTTTTAAATAAGATCGATGCCATTAGAATGAAGGAATAATTGAGTCCAATAAATATTTGTCGATTACAACTTCTAAGATTTTCTAGAATAACACATAGACATGAATGATACTTGAAAACAATATACTTACAAAATGGAAGTAAAAGGAAAGTACATTTCATTGTTTACCTTCTTTATTCCAAACAATCATCATAGCTTTAAGGTTGGCAAAAATATTTTTAAGGTTTTATATTAAAGGAGGAAATTTTAGGAAAATTGAGTCATAAAGAATATCAAGTTAAGAAAAATATCTAGAGATTATTAATATGGAAAGGCCAAACCTATGTGTTATTTTCTAAAGTACTATTTACCTATGGAAAATCAACCCTAATAAGAAGTTGGCTTGGTGTGCACTCTGAAGGCCAAGATTATTTGATGAAGTTTCCACCATGAAACATAAGGGAACTAAATTTCCCATTCAAGAACATTTTTCTTTTGATCATTTTGGAGAACTACAATTTAAGGAGATCTCTCTCTTATATAAAATAGTGACTATGACTTTTGATAATTTTTTATCTTTTATTGAATCTTATAGGTGGATAAAAGGATATCCTATTTAAGGATATTAAGGCACATCAAAAGTAATTACATTATAATATATAATATATAATTATATGCAAGTTTTGTTTCTTGAAATTCAATCTTCTAATTTATGGATGGTTGGATAATTTTTCTATGTTTATTCTATGTAGATTTTTTTTATCTATATTTTTCTATTTCCATCATCTATATAAACATCTGTATTTTATGGATTATCAGGTCATAATTTTTTTTATTCATCTTATTTGTCTAACACTAATCCTTCCAAGTACTACACTACCCTTTTCCATCCACTAATTCATCTTCCATATCCCATCTTATTTTTTTCAATACAATTGATCTTTATTTTTCTTCAAAATTTAGTCTTAGCACAACCATTGATGAAGTAACAACCTATTTAATATTCTATAGTATATTATTGAGAGTAATATCTATGTCCCATAAGTTAGCTTGGATACACAACACTGTAAACATCAATAATTTTTCAATTACTATAATGTCCTTATTTTTTTATGAGTTTTAATGGTCAATTTTTTTAATACTAATATAGTTTTATTAGTCTACAAATTTTAATGACAAATAATTCGTTAATTTTATTTTAAGAGTTTACTTCTAATTTTATTTTTATTTTGATCAATATCATTATGTTATTTATTTTAATTTATTGTGTTCAAATAGAGGAACTATAGAAACCATCAACTAATTCATATACATACAAACTAGAAGAATTTAATAGTGATTTTTAACTATAAAATTTATGCAAATATCTCCTAAGTTTGTTGTAGTAATTTAAATCTAGTAGTAAACTATTGAATATTTTGTTTGGTATATGAAAGTTGCTAAGGGGCCACACAAATTTATGTTGAGGATTGAAAGAAGCTAAAAAAATACAAAGACCCATAAACAATATCATGATTTACATAAAGATCTCCTAGAAGACCCAAACATAAAAATATCAGAAAATGGATGTTGGTAAAAATGGTCCCTACCAATTTCCTTGCATCCTCGTCATCAATAACCCACTTGAATGGGACCACTATAATATTTGTTACTATATATTTAATTTATTTACACTTAGGAGTTTAAGCTTAATTAGTGGGTTGTTTTTCGCCACCACTCATGCTTGAGGAGTCCATCCCTCCTTTGATTGTTTCACTTTCATCTATATGTGCTCTCTTCTTTCTCATTATTGAATGGTAGACTTTGGGCTCACACTCTGTATTGTGATTTTATTTATCTCTTGTAGATCTTAGAGAAATCTACATGGTATCAGAGGTGATTGAGGTATTTTGAAGCCTATTTCATATACGAGTTTGACTCTTTGAAGGATGCATTCACAAATTCTAGGCTATGTAGACTGGTGACTCTTGGCATGCAGCTCCACTGAATTCCATGTGCGTAGGTTATGTGCAGAGTTTAGACCTTGGTCATATAAATTTTTAGCCCCCGGTTCTATCCTACCCCAGGGGCTTAACTCTGGTCCATCAATTTTCATTTAGAATTATTTTTTTTGGTGAAGAAATTTTTTTCACCATGAAATACTTTTTGGAGGAGGATTAATTTTGTAAGAGGGAAAAATTCATTTTCTCATCACTTTTGATCACGAACTTTAAATTGAGTTCTATTTTTTAAAGAGTGCATGTTTTTTTTGTCACAAATCAAATGGACACACTAATGCACTATCAAATTATAATGTACCATTCTTAGTTTTTTTGTTGGTTTAATTACAAAGCACTCCTACTATAAAATTTTAAAAATATGGGGGGATCAAATAGGTAATCAAAGGGGTATTGTGTGTTTTTTATTTTTCATAGTTCCTCGTAAAGTGCTCTTAATTATTCATATCCGCATTCTATAAGAAATAATACAATTTTAGCAGCATGGATCCTAATGTGATTATTGGTGCAGGAGCATCTAGGGGTTAGATTTGGTTAACCCTCATTTTTTTTTTGGTAAGAAGGTGAGTTTTGTTTTGGAATTTTGTGTTTTTGTTGTGCTCCAATTTGAAAGGACCCTAGACATGCTTTGGAAGCCAAAATTGGAAAGATGTATGGAAAGGCACCTAGAGTGCAAAAAATGTTATAATTAAATTGTAATGAGTTCTAGGATGGATTAGGAGTCTCGTGGAACCCATAATTTGGGTCAGAATAATAAATTTTGAAAAAATGTAAATGTTGTAAAAGTTGCTTGAGCAACTTTTACAACTTTCAAATGTTGCATAACAATATTTAGACAAGTTTGCAAAAAATACCCTAAAAGGAGATATGGTCGGCATAGGTAGTTTCCAAAAGTCTAGGGGACATATATAAGGACTTTTGAAGAATTTATGTGGTTGAAAAAATTTGGACACAAGTTTCAAGAAGAAAGATTTAGACAGCTTTCTGGTACAGTTTGGAGTTTTTGCTTGCATGAAATTGCTAATAGATTGAGGGACTTGTTTATTATTTTAATATTATTTTAATTTACTTGTTTCCTCATTCTATAGATATTTGTTGTGTGTTTTTGTATAGTTCTGGTGGCTTAAGAAAAACCAAACTCTCCTGGTCTATTGAATGCCAGTGTTGGCATTTGTGTATAAATAACGGTTCCACGATGAATGCCTACCATGGGATCTTAATGATCCTTGGAGGATGGATAGTGGACACTATTTACATTTTTTTTCTTTTTTTATAGTTGTAGGAAGTTACATATTCTATTTTTAAGAGCTTTCCCTAGGCTAAATTGTAGATCCCCAGCTAGGAGCAAGTTGATAAAAGGCAGTGCATGATTGGATTGGAGTGAATGATCCATTGGTTGGAGATTATTTTTAGGGTACTGGGGAAGCCCTAGAACTATTGGATTGAGTTGATGATACCATTTCATCAACATGAGTCTTGAAATAATACAATTAGCCCTATTCCTTAGCAAATTGACCTAGTCTGGGAAAAGGATAGTACATTCAACTTGGTGACCCAAAACCCTAAAAATATTGAAGAGTATCATAATGGGTGTCTATAATAGTGACTTGTTTGGGGGTTTCTTTGGGAAGTTTTAAATTTATTAAGCTTTAGAGACCTAATTAGGGCTAATAGTGCTACTCACTCTTAAACAAGTTAATTTTGTACTCGATAAGAAAGTGTGAGAAGGATAGGCAAAATAAAACAAAGGTTGATTGAATTGGTATGAATTAAAGTCAAACCAATCATGCAATGTGGCTAACAAGTATTTAGTGTGAGTTGGTGTGAACTTACCCTAGTTAATTCAAGGGAAGAATTGAGTAACCTTTGGTAGAGAGGCCCTTGTGATTAGGAGAAGGAACTAGAGAGTGTTATCCAAGGTTAGGGTTAAGAAGTAAACTCTTGGAAGGTATAGGAAGTGACCTTGAGAGGATTCACACTGAATCTAGGAGAGTAGAATCCCTATTAGATTGGTATCAGAGCCTATAAGATTTGGGCTAAGTAAGTGTACATGTCACATCTTGAATCAGTAGGTGAGTCAAGGACGTTGACCAACACATAGTTGGAAAGGAAGGTTGATAACCAAGAAGAGGAGAATAGACTCCTAAGGGAAAATTTGGCAGAGTTGGAGAGTAATCTTGGTGAAGTGGAAGCCAAGATTGAAGAAGTCAGTGAAAAGGTCAAAGAAACAGAAGGGAATGGTAAATCAGTGGTAGTAGAAGATGAAGTGCTAGAACCTGATCCAATATTACAAGAAGAACCATTTATTAGACCATTGAAAGCCATGGGTGGAAAATATCTAGAGGGAGTACCTCTATTTAGTGGAAAAATGGAGGGCCAGAGTTACTGATGGAATGGATGGAAGGATTAGAAAACCATTTTGAATGTGAGAATATGGGTACACAATTGTTTATGTTATTGAATCAACATAAAAGTACAAGCTTTTAAACATTGATACATAATTGTTTATGTTGTTTCCTGTTTAATATAACCTCTGTAAATTTATTTTATGATGATAGTATGAAGTCCCATTTCCTGATTATATTACAATTTTTTTGTATTATTTTTTATAAGTTATTTTAGGATTCATGAATCATTATTTTTAAGGAAGTCCTCTATTTTAGTCTAATGATAATGTTATGTCTAGTTTCTGATAGTCCAGGGGACACCATTGACACTAGATTATTTTTGTGCAGCAAAGACCTTAGACATATGTGTTTGGTTCTAATTGTACTGGGTACTTCTGAGTATTTTTATATGCTATTTAGAATTGTTCTTGTTCATCATGATTTATTGTTTGGAATATGAAATCCTAATGTTTCTTGATTACCTTTTGTGAATGTAACTGTTATGTTTAGGTTATAAAAACCATGGAAAGTCTATAGTCTTGATTGCTTAGTTTCTATTGTAATATTACTTTATCAACACTGGATAATGCAAATAAGGTTGTATATATATATATCCTTGAATTATGAAATTCTCTACACAATCAACCAAATAATCCAAGTTTAAAAGACCTACCCTAGGCCACACAATTGTGAAATGGTTAAAATGTTTTATATCTATATTAACATGTGGGAATGTTATATTCTATTTACCATTAATATCAAATAGCCACAAAACATCAAATGTTCTATTATTTCTACCATTAATATCAAATAGCCACAAAACCTCAAATGGTCTATTCTATCTACCATTAATATCAAGATGCCTGGGTGGAGGTTGTGCTCTATTTTGTGCTTCTCACAGTGATGATAAATCTATTATTTGTGTTGCAGTTTAAATGGAGAACTATTTCATTTGCAAGTTGTTCAATCTGTTCTATGGAAAGGGCTTCCAAATTTTGCACTTCATTATGTATTGTATCAAGCGAGGCACCATTTTTGTTGTTTGATCTGATTGATATATACTAATCTAACAATAAGGGAATTCTATTGCAAATTCATATTATTTATGATATATAATATGGTCATTAGGTCATGCATGTATTTTTTGATACTCCATTCTAATATCTTTCATAATGGCAAAAAATTCTCGGTACGAGTGAGATAGAATATTTGATGGTGATAACAAACACTCACCTATCAACCTATGACAAAAAATAACATTTTCTAATATAAATAATATTAATCGTATGCTAACATAGAAGATGACAAAAATGACATACCTTAGCATACATGATATTTCTACATTGGATAAATCATTCATAACCTTGAAGTTCACTAACAATAATATAACAGAGAGAAGAGTTGTTTGGGATCTTTGGTGCAGGGGCTCATATGCCTTTTCAAGTATAGGTATATCAAGGTTATCTTCATCATCATGATCACATGCTCTAGTATCATCATATTTATCATCTTGACCAGCTGTGGTTGTAACATCTTCTTCAATCATGTTCTCTGGCACATGATCAGCTACGCAAATACCAACACCTTCAATTATGTTCTCTACCATAGGATCATCTTCTTCCATGGGAGCATTACCTTTTTCTTTGATATTCACACCTCCAAGTTCCCCCAGTTGGAAATCCACATTCACCAATGGATGAAAATCATTTCCTTCTTCAATGTGACCATGTTGCCTACAATGTCTCTCAGCTGTTGTGATTAGAAGTCTTCGATTATTTAAGCCCTTACAATTTTTGCAGGGATAATAACATTTTCCATCATCTTTTCTTCTAAACTGAGACCACAATATATCAATTGTCTCCTTATTATATTATGGGTTCATATTTTTAGCCATGGTCTTTCTTGGCACTAGAAGAGTAAGAGTAATATTTAAAGGTGTCTTGACACTAGAAGTGTTAGAACTAAAACAAGAAAAGGAGCTCAACAAGCCCTAAAAATGCATTAAGTATTTGAAAGTGCCTCTTATCCAACATGTATGCTAAAAGAAGCCTCTTATCAAACATGTATGCTAAATAAAGCCTCTAATCACACAACCAATGAATCAATAGAGGAATCTAAGGAAAAAATAGAAATTTAATAAAATTTCAAATGCCAATAACATTCACAAAATATAAAAAAAATTACAAATGAAAAAAGATCGAATTGAATAAAATAAAATTTGATGGACAATGCCAGATTGAGAAGAGTATCTGCAAGAGAACAATTAAGACACAAATTGATGCTACAATTTCTTTAACAATTCAAATGTCTCAAGTATGCAAGATTCTCAATGGAACTTCTTTGATAACATATAGATGCAAATAGGATATTGGAGTTGATCAACCTTCACCTGTGCACATACAACCTCATTTGTTCATATAAGTGTTGATCAGAGAAGGTATATGCATAGGTGACAAATATACAAATTTGACCAAGCACTACTGGGATCTAGACCCCACAAAAATGGACTTGTGATGATTTTCTCAATAGTACATTTGTTTCAGGATAATCTCTCAGTAGTGCTTAGTCAAATCTTCATATTCATCACCTGTGCATACAACTTCTCTAATTAATTCTTATAAATAGATGAAGGTTGTGTGTGTGTGTGTGTGTGTGTGTGTGTGTGTGTGTGTGTGTGAGTGGAAGAAAAATCACCTGCGCAAGTGAATCAAGGCATGATGCCCATCTCATAGATAGGCCCGTAATATCTCTAAAACTGATCACTTATCCATCATAAAAAATTCAAGAGGACAAAATAAATATTGGACAAAAACTATACTGGGAACTGAGAAGTGAAAAAGAGGTATATAGACTCTTAGAACTAGGAAAGAGATGTACAACTGAATAGATAGTCAGAGATAAAAACTAAGGATTTACAAATGAATCTGTTCTCATATCTAAAAAGATTGAAAAATGAAAAATGGAGTATATTTTATTAGACGCGTGGAGACTCCTTCCAAGATTTACAGAATATAAAATTAGTCATTGTTTTAGAGAGGAAAACCAAATGGCAGATAGGCTGGCTAATGTAGCTATCAAAGAAGATAAAGACACACAATTTTTTGACCTAGGAAGTCTAACTAAACAACTAAAAGACATCAGATAAAATGAGCACACATCAAAATGGGCTCTAGAAATCCAAATGACCGTATAGAACAAATTTTGTTTTATTAAAATTAGAAGGAACTTATTAGACTATACAAGGTGAAGACATCCTCATTCCAAGGGTGTTAGAGTAGAGTAATTATTTCTTCCATGTATGTAACTAAGCTGTAGTATTTATTTTGACTATTTACAAGATCCCCACAATTGAATCCAAAAATCAATTACATTAAACAATAAAAAATATAGAAATCTGATGAAGTTAATAAAAATGTATTATTTAAATTACAATATGAAGTTTTTTAAAAACTAGAAAACAAAGTTCCAACAGGTATCATTATAAGAATCTATATTATTATCCCTGCACTCAAGCAAAATACACATAGAAGAATCAATCCTTCAAACTTTCAATTATCACCCGTATTTTTAATGACTCAACCATATAATCTGCCTCTAAAACTTGGATATTCCTTTTCTTGTATGGCCATCTAACAAATTAATGGCACAGTTTCATTATGGTGGAGAGCTACAAGATGAGATAGATATGGAATTCCAGGGAAACACTCCAGGGAAACTATATATATCATCTCTCAAGGCAAAGGAAATCGAGAACACCAATTTCCACACATTCAACCTTATCATGTCCTTATTTGCAATAATTCCTATAGGTTGACTAATCACTATTTATATATTATTCATATAAGTGAACTTACATTTATTCCCTCTTCCAACATCAATATTTGTCTCTCTCCAAGATCAACTCTACAATGCACAAGTTCAACCTTACACCATTTGAAAATAGCCCTTGAGATCCAAAAATTAAAATTAAAATTTCATTAACTCTTGACTTTTCACTAGCCATTATGATAGAAATTAGTACAAGTTAGTGTGATTTATTACCATGTCTTGGTATTATAAAACATTTGGTTGTTCATTTAAAAATATGATAAGAATGTCTAAAAATCTTAAGCAATACAAAGAGAATCATTCAAGGAATATTTCAATTTGGATCATTATAAGAAACTGATTTGCATGAAAATTATTTAAATATCTATGTATTAATGTTGTCTTCAAGATTACAAAATTATCCTAATTAAGAAGGTTGACCTAAGAGATCATGATCCTTGTGATCAAGCAATTTTCCCACAATATTTTTCAATATCATGATCCAAGTGCACATAAGAGACGTCAGGGATAAAAGAAAGGTAAATTCTTCTTGTTGTCAAGCGTCATCTTTCTTGGCACTAGAAGAGTAAGAGTAAGAGTCAAAGATATATTGTAACTAGAAGTATTAGTAAATGAATAAAGATCAGATTGAACAAAATAAAATTTGATGGACAATGCCAGAATAAGAAGAGTATCTGCAAGACAACAATCAAGACACAAATTGATGCTACAATTTCTTTAACAATTCAAATGTCTCAAGTAGACAAGACTCTCAATGGAACCACTTTGATAACATATAGATAGAAATAGAGACATCCATGTTGTCAGGCATGGTCTTTCTTGGCACTAGAAGAGTAAGAGTAAGAGTCAAAGTTGTCTTGGCACTAGAAGTGTTAGCAAATGAATAAAGATCAGATTGAGGAGTGAACAACATATTCACCCATGAAAATAGTTGATTCAAGATAAAATAATAGATCAATCAAGAAAAAAAAATTATGATGATAGAAATAATAGATAAGATAGAGAAGAATTGCAAGTTCAAATGTAAGAACAATAGTTCATAAGAGAACAACAGACAAAACAAAGAAAATTAAAATATTTCATGGAAAGAATAGTAGATTGCAAGGCCATACCCGTGGTTTTGAAGAACATTCAAGACATATTTTTGGTTTGTTTCCACGAACTTTCTATTCTTTAAAAGGTTCATTTGAAATTATGATGATTTTTTATGGAAAAATCTTATAGTAGTTGAGTTCTTATATGTTGGATCTTGCATTTTGCTTAAAGTTCTTTCTGAAATGTTGTACGGTCTACATGGATGATGTTGATCATGATTTCATTTTTTAAAACCCTAAAAAATATTATGTAGCCACAACATAATCAATCAAAGAAGCATATGACAATTTGGAGAGATTCATCCACTGTTACATTGTCATTAAGGAAAAAGATCTATTCATGGTCATCAAGCATGGAGATGTAGTGTGTGAGTCTCTAAAGAAATCAAAAAACATTAAATGATAGTTTAAAAATTCTGATGGGAGTCCTATGGTGAACATTTTCATTGAAGTATATAAAAGATTCTGTAATAAAAATATGAAAATAACCAAAATATAGGTCAGAAATATGGAACTCAACAACTCTGAAAAGTAATTCAAGGTAGAAATTCTGCAATACACATAGTATAATATATGTATGTCTGGGAGGAGCTTATCCAAACACAACAGTCCCTTGTAACCATCAAACGTGAGCTTCTCTCATCTCCTCTAAATGCAAGAACGACACCTATCTTTCCAACACACCACACCTGTACTCCACAGGCCAGTGTTTGGACATACCAGTATTCAGATGACGTACAATGCGCAAACTCTTCCTCCCACCCATGATCTGACTAAGACAAAATGAAGTGAGTTTGATCACTTTTTTTGTTTATAGCCTGATTTGGTCAAAATTTCTACAATAAACTTAACTGAAGTCAAAATTTTGACCTTTTTGGGACATAAATAAAAAAAAGTGAACATCACAAGACAAAATGACCTTTGGTAAAAAATGAAGGTAAAAATGAGGCCCAAATGTATTAGTGATACAGTCAAAGGGTTAAACAATGAACACGTATGAAAATAAAGTTGGAAACTTCATAGTTAAACCTCCAATGGCACAAAGTGACAATTTGGAAGACACAAGATGACTAATAGAATATAAATACTTATGGAAGGTTTCTCTTAGAGAGAAAATAAATCTCATAACATAAATTCAAAGTCTTATTTCATTACCCGCAAACATATAGTAGCTATAATTTCATTCAACCCTTGAAGGACAGGTCAAACATGATGATAGTCTCCTCAAGGCATCAATCTCTTTTTCTGAAATTAGTATCTAGGGAATAAACTTCACAGTTATTCATCCCCTCTTCCCTCATTTTCCTACTTCTCCCCTCTATGTTATTTCATGTTTGATCTTTCTCTGCTTGATTCTCTTCTTCTTGTGTTCCTTCTTCTTGGACTCTAGAAAAAAAAATTTATCCATCCCCTCCCAAAAAAAAAGAGGCATTCCTTCTCTCTTTTTTTAAAAAAAAAATCTTTAATTCTCCCTTTCAACCATCGTGTGCAAAACTAATTATTCTAACTACCAACATTGCCAAAATTGATCCAAAAACAAAATCAAAAGAAACTTACCTAACAAAACAACATATAAGTAAACAAGGTAATGCATAAACCAAAAATTCCACAAGGAACAATGATGCTCCTACATCAGACTCCACAAGAACAAAAAAATCACAAGCTCCTTCTCATGAATACCTCCATAGAATGATCAAATTCAGAGATCTCAGACCAAGAGGCATATGTAAAATCAAACACAAAGCAAGCATGACTTGCAAAGTTCCACTAGTGAATTTTTTTTATTTTCAATTTCCTTTGTAGGACCAATCTTTGTTGTCATCCCAACATGTTCTTTCTCATCTTCCATAAATTGGTTATTGTCTTCATCTATTGACTACTCTGCACACAAAATTGTACCATCCTCATCCTTACAAAATTTAGGAGGATGTAGAAATATCTCCTTGGTTGGTGCTACAACTTCCTCTTCCTCCCTATCATTCACAAGATTTTCCCCATTTATCACCATCACATTATCATTGCCTTTATGAATGTCCTCTTTTGTCTCTTGTAAGGATAACATAGTATGTTTGATATCATTTTTATCAGTAGTGTAGGTGTTATCTCTTCTTTCATACACTACATTCCTATAAAATTCCTATAGTCTTCGAAGAAATACATGTGATATATTCATAGGCATTACATCACATAACACACTATCCTTATAACTACTAATCTGAAATTCAACAAGGGCCTATCCTTCAACCAATAATTGGTACCCTTTTTGTAACCAAGAAACTCTATACGGTGTAGAATGTTTAGCTTTCTTGTGGCCTAATTTTTATACCATCTCCATTTCTATAAGATTATCTATACTACTATTATCAATAACTAATTTCCAATACTTATCTTTTACCCTAGATTTGGTTCTCAACAAAGCTCTTCTTTGAATTGGTTGTTTCCTTTCTCCTAGTGGCTTCAACAACACCCTTTTGAATAGCAAAGACTCTATGGACTTTGTTTCTTTAATATGATAGGGAGGCGATCCCACACTTTCTTGATCCTCTTGTACAATGTCATTGCTCCTTATAGGCCTTGTATATTCTTCTTGGTAGAATTCATGACACTCCCAACTCTTTTGACCAACATACTGATTGCTTTAAAAACATTTACCAGGGAAACCTCTTCCACTACTTGTACAACATCTCCCTCATATCTCTTTCTCCTTTGTGGTTTGGCCATTTTCTTTACTCCATATAGGATTGATTTATTCCTCTTCAATCTAATTCCCCTTGTTGTTGCTTGTTTGTCCCTTCTTAGTTACAAATATTCCCCGACTTTTGGAGTTGTTTAATCTCCTTCTTAATAATTACTCCTTATCCTTCAATGCATATTGATATGCTTCCTTCACTATATTAATATGAATCATGCTCATATCATCTTGGATGTTGAACTGTAAGCCATTAACATAACTCGCCACCCTCTCTTTATCAATTTCATACTTTCCTGAACAAATGACCAATTTGTAGAATCCCCCCATGTATTCCTTTACACTCATATCCTTTCAATTATAGATTTTACAACTTCTTAAATAATTTCATTTCATAATCACCCAAAATAAATTTTATTTCCAAATTGAGTACCATTTGACTCCACCTTGTTATACTTGGCTCTTCACTTTCTATCTAATCCCTTTGCAATTCTTTCCACCATAATGTAGTTTGTCCTTTCAACTTTGTTTGGGCTATTTTGACTTTTTTTGTATCTTTGATTTCCTCCATGTCTTAAAATATTCTTCCAACTCTCCTGTCTAGCAAATCAACTCATTTAGGTTTAATGTTCCCAAAAATTTGGGTACATCTATTTTATTGCTCCTTGCAATTTGTGAAAGAGACCTCAAGAATAGATCCTCACCTTCTACTTATGGTTGTTCTTCTTCACTTTCATGTTCTTCTATATTACTTTCTTCCCCACTCAAAAATTTCTTGCACTTCCTATAACCAATCATACCTCATTTTGTATGTCTTCTCTAAGGTTATCTCTAATATGTTCTTGAAATATCTCCAAAATTTCCTCTATCCTCAACATTCCTCTTCAAGGAAACATCTTTAATTCTCTCTCAATCAATGAATTCAACCTCTCTTTCACCCACCGGTCCTGGGATAAAGTGCCTCCCTCCAGCAAATCTTCCTGCACACTTAGGAAAAAGGATATGATACCAATTGATGGTGACAACTTCCAAAATCAAACACAATTTGGAAGACATGAGATGATTCACAAAATAAAAATTCTTATTGTAGATTTCTCTTACAAAGAAAAGAAATCTCAGACCATAAATTTCAAGTCTTATTTCATTACCTCCAAACATGCAACAAATACAATTTCATTCGACCCTTAAAGAGCTAGTCAAACATAACGATAATCTCCTCAAGGTGTCGCCCTCTTCTTTCTACAATCAATCTGTATGGCATAGACTTCACAATCATTCATCCCCTCTTCCCTCAATTTCATACTACTCCCCTCTTTGTGTTATTTCATGTATGATCTTTCTCTGCTTGATTCTCTTCATATTGTGTTCCTTCTTCCTGGACTCTACGAAAAACCATTTCTGCAGCCCCCCCCTCCAAAAAAAAAAAAAAAAAAAAAAGTAAAAAAAACAAAGAGGCATTCCTCCTCTTTTTTCTCTTCGATGCCCCGCTTCAACCATCATTTCCCAAACAAATTCTTCTAACTGCCACCATTGCCAAAACAGATCCAAAACAAACTTACATAACAAACCAACATATAAGTAAACAAGGTAAAGCATAAACCAAAAATTCCACAAGGAACGACGACGCTCCTACTTCGCAGGGCAATGCATAATGCCTTAACTTTATCTTGTTGGAGAGAAAACACTCCTACTATTAAAACATGAGAATATAAAAATGAATCTTAGATATATATGTATATGACTCACTCATTTGAGAATGACAAATATGAAGAAACCCTTGGGATAAATCAAACCCATCATCAATTAATGGTATCTTTGTCTTCTAATAGAAATATTATAGAAAAACCATAAGAGGAAAGGGCAAATGAAATCCAACTACCTTCGTCAACCTCTAGACAACCTATTTTTCTTGACCAAACAATTTTTTCCAAATGCACAAATCAAAAGGGATCGAATCTCATGAAGGAAATTTGAAAAATAAGAAAGAAAAATAAAGGAATTGTGGAGTGGTTTTCAACTACGGACATACCATGTGAAGAACCAATATTGTAAAAACTAAATGACTGGTGTATACCGTCTGCACATTGTTGTCTATTCCAACCATAATTCTCTTATGCTCAATTAGTAATTTTTTTTTAGAATATTTAAAAAAGAGGATCTTCAATACATGTACTAAACATCTAGTTTTCATAGAGGATAATTTGAGTTTTCCTCACCATTAATAATCTGAGTGTTCTCCGAATCTCCATCAGTTTGAGTACCTCCAATCTGCATCCAAAAAGTGGGTATGAACAACTTACTTGCAATCTACAATCAACTTACCTTGTGCAGACTCAAAAGAGTGCGGTGCCATGGCTACCTTCCTCACATTGAAATTACAATTTGTAGTGCTGCTTAGTTTTGAATTGATATTCTTCAAAACAAGAAATTATAGGCTATAGGGATTTAAAAATATAAAGAGCAGGATAATTTAAAATATGCTACACAGGATAAGAATTTAAAATCCCCGTCCAAATGCAAGTTGAAACTCCATTGTCATTTTCTTAGTATTTTGTCTAATCTTCCGTTGTTATTTTCTTAGTCTTCTGTCCAATCCGTCGTTATTATATCCATTGCATGAGGGATGGAATATGGAATGTTATCATATATTAGGCATGCTTATGCCACATCCTTTTTGTGGCTGGATACCTTTTTCAAACACAAAGGAAAAATACTTGGAGTAAATCTAGGAGCAAGCAAGAAACTATCCATCTTCTCATACCCTACTCAAAAAGCTTGTTTGAGACTATAGAATTGATGATATAGCCTACAAACAGAAATTCTATCATACTTGTTGTATTCTTCAGCACATAATAC
>MU223559.1:1012677-1048563 GCA_018584345.1 Thuja plicata | reverse complement strand
AGGGATTTTGAGACAAGTTCTTCATACTTGTTCTTGAAGCTTTTCCCTCCATTAGTGTGCATTTGAAATCATTAGTGGGATTTAGTATTGTGTTGGGAGAGCACACCCACATCCATCTCTAAGAGCAAATCAACAAGGCATTGGGTGCCCTTGTTCAAGCTCATCGGAGGTTGTGGTTTAAACTTCTTGTTTTGGGATTCCATTTGAATGTGCTAACCCTTGCTTGAATTTTATTGCTTTATTGGCTAATCTTAATGGTTTGCATGTTTTAGTGTTGTCTCTTGCAGGTAGATTTCTATCACATACAGGGATAACTTTTGATGAGCTAGTGGTTATTGATTGAGATAACACTAGCACAGTGAATATGTCAAAGAATCCAGTTATGCATTCAAGGACTAAAAATATTTCAATTAAGTATCATTTCTTTAGAGACAAGGTTGTAGAGGAGAATATATATGAGTATATCAACACAAAAGAACAAATAGCAGATATATTTACAAAACCTTTGCCAAAGGATGTCTTTGAGTATCTCAGAGGCATGCTTGGGGTGAGATCCCTTCCTTGCTAGAACTAAATTGATGCAAGAATGCATCAATCCAATGGATTTTAGAGCTATATCTTTTTCTAGACTTGATGTATGGATATCCTCCTTAGGGGTATTGATCGTAGGAATAATATAGAACACATTTGGGTGATTATGCACCTAGTTGTTGTAGGCATGAAGATTTGAGAAAGCTACACCTTGCAGAGGAAAGATGGTCAGAAGCAGAGTAATGGCACCATTTTCCATTGATGTCAAAGGGGGAGAAATTCTGTGAAGAGAGATTGTGGAAAATCCCTACTATTTCAGGGAGAGCTATGAAGAGGATATTGAGAAGATTGTATTGAGATAGGCACTTTTTGGATTGATGGATTTTCTCATATGTTTCCATCAATTCCAAAGGGGGAGATTGGGGGAGAGTGTGATGAGATAGAAAAGTGTGGAAGCTGTGAGCTTGTATTTGTGAAGAGTGTTGGATCTAGAGCAGTGGTTGTGATTGAAGAGCTTCATTGGAACTGTTTTAGCAATGGTGTTTCTATCAGTCGGTTGATTGAATTGTATATCTTATATACATATGTATTTCAGAGAGTGTGTCTTGAGGGTGGATTTAACCTTCTTTAGGTAGTGAGCCTATTGTTTATCTTAACTCCTAACAAGGTCTATCCTTTAATAGGGACTATGTACTATATATATCAATCAACTCCTAACTGGGCTAAATCTCCTAACATGGATACTATACTTTCAGTGCATTATTTGTGGGTGCTAATTCCCACTGGGGTTTTTCCCTTAACAGGGTTTCCTCGGAAATAAATGTTTTTGTTATTAATGTGTTTATAATTACCATTTTCTTTTGTTTAAAGTTAAATTTTATATTATTTACACAATTGATTCAAACCCCCAACCCCCCCCCCCCCCCTTAGTTGTTCTGGTGGACTATTATTTCTAACAAAATTGATTTGGGAAGTTTTATCTAAGTGGAGGAGTTATTTATCACCTTAAAGAAGATGTAGAGGGATGTTAGGAGATTGTGAGAGACCATAGAACATGTTAAGGGGTGAGAACCTAATTGGAGGTTTAATATAGGAAGGATTGTGGGTGTTTTGAGTCCATTCATTTCGTTTACTTGGTACTCAACATCATAGTGGTATAAGGGCAGGTTTACGTCACTTGGCATAGGTGATCTTAGTGTATTTCAATGGAAGGAAGTGAGGGAGAGGCTGACACAATTCCTCCTAAGAACATGTCTCAAGAGGCAGTGAGGAAGATGTTTGAGGAGATGTTTGAAACCAAGGTGAAGGAATTGGAGAAGGCTAAAGGAAAGGGAAAGAGATTGAATGTAAATCTAATGAAGAAGGAGAGAGGGGGGAGGATGAAGAGACTCCATGGTAGGAATTTAATTTACTACAGATTAGAGAGAATTCATGGAGGCCATAAAGTCTATTAGCGAGGATTCCTCAAGTGGTAAGGATGATATTCCTATGTTCAGTGAGAAAATGAATGCAGAAGAAGTCATGGATTGGATAGAGGAATTGAATAATCTTTTTGAATACAAGGAGGTCCCTGGAAATAAGAGGGTTACAATTTCCAAGTCAAAAATAAAGGGGGCAAGACTTACATGGTGGAACTACCTGCAAGGTAAGAGGGTGACGGAAGGTAGTCTACAATGATATCATCCTCGGATAAGATGTTGGCAAGGGTGAAATCACAATTTGTACCAGTGGACTATGAAGTCCAAATTTACAAGAGGATGTAAATTTTGAGGTAGAAAGATCTTGATGTGAGCACATATGCAGAGGAGTTCCATGGGATAATTCTTAGAACCAAACATCATGAGGAGAAACTAGAGAAGGTGGCAATATATCTTAGTGGATTGCAATATAGTATTCAAGATGAGATCAATCTTCTATCCCCAGACACAGTGAACAAGTGATTCTAATTAGCACTAAGGGAAGGGGAAAAGCTAAGGAGAAAGAGAGATTGGAATAATAGAGGGAGAGGAGGAATAAATTTTAGAGTAAGGGGAGGTTTTGGGGGCATAAATCAACCATAGAAGACATAAGGAGAGACCAAACTAGGAGAGAACTCGAGAGGCTCAGTCTACAAAAGAAATTCTAGGGGAAGAAGACCTAATGATAGAGGCATATTTTGGGGATCAAGAAGAGGTAATATTCTATGGAAGGTGATTCAATTGTGGAAAAGAGGGATACTCTACTAAGAGATTCCTTGAGATGAATCAAACCAATAGAAAGGGAGGATAAAGGAGGACACAACTAATCCAAGAGGAGGACTCCTAGAGTGTGAATTATCCATCAAGACCTGTAGAACCAGAGGAGGGAGAAAATATAATGATGAGGAGGACTTTATTAGAGGGACCTACACCCCAGGAGCCTCAAAAAATGAAGTCTCTCTTTAGGACCACATCCAAAGGAGGAAAGGTATGCAAGGTAATTGTGGATTCAAGTTCAATAAACAATCAAGTCTCATTAGACATGGTTGAAAAATTAAAATTAAAATTAAAGAGAATTCCTCATCCTTTTCCTTCTAAAGTTTCTTGTCTAACCAAAGGGAAAAAAAATATTGGTAGATGAGAAAGCTTGGGTAGATTTTCAAATAGGAGAATATAAAGATAGGTTGCTTTGTGATATTGTTGCTATGGATTTTTTTTCATTTTCTACTTGGAAGCCCTTGACAATATGATGTGAATGCACAATATGATGGGCACAAAAATGTTTATAAAATCACCAAGGGAGGAGTGAACTACACCATGAACCCATTTTCAGACAAAGTAGAAGAGAACCCACAAGGATCTGGCTTCCTAATGATAGGAGAGAAGGAAATGTTACACATCTTGAAGGAGGAAGATATAGGATTTTTCATGATGTTAAAGCCCAAGGACATGACATATCAGTCTCATGATAAGGAGAAGGATATTCCTTAAGAAGTGAAGGACTTGTTCGAAAGATATGAAGGAGTGGTGAAATAGGAGATACCTAACTCTTTTCCACCCATTAGGGATGTAAGTCATCACATAGAATTCATTCCTAGAGCCACCCTACCAAACAAAGAAGCTTATAAAATGACTCCCTCTTATAATGAATAAATTTCTAAACAAATTCAGGAATTGCTTGACAAGGGGTTGATTTGGAAGAGTCTCAGTCCATGTCCAGTCCCAAAATTCCTTCCACTCAAGAAATATGGCAAGTGGAGACTATGCATAGACTCAGGGGATATCAATAAGATCACCATAAGGTATATATTTCCCATGCCAAAAATGGAAAACTTGATGGATTTTTTAGGAGGGGCTTGTTATTACTCCAAGATACACTTAAATAGTGGATACCACCAAATAAGAATAAGGGAGGGTGATGAGTGGAAGACAACCTTCAAAACTAATGAGGGATTGTATGAGTAACTTGTAATGCCTTTTGGGATAAGTAATGTCCCTAGCACTTTCATGACATTGATGAATGAACTGCTTAAGAATTTCATGGAAAGATTTGTTGTGGTATATCTAGATGACATCCTCACTTTTAGTAAACCAAGGAGGAACACCTAAAACATTTGGATTTGGTATAGAGGAAACTACATGAGGAGAATTTTCTCATCAATTTGGAGAAGTGTGATTTCATGAAGTAAGAGTTGGTATATTTGGGTTTTGTTTAATCTCCAAAGGAAGTCTTAAGATGCACCCATCCAAGGTAGAGGCCATAGTGAATTGGACAAGTCCTAGAACCATGGGAGTGATTAGGAGTTCTAATGGTTTATCCAATTTCTATAGGAATTTTCTCAGGAACTTCAGTAAGATTTGTGCACCAATGGTAGAAACCATGAAGGGAGGAATAAAATGCAAATTCACTTGGACATAGGCAACGAACAAGGATTTTGAAACATTGAAGGTAAAAGTTTCTCAACAACCGGTTCTTATTCTTCCTGATTTTAATAAAATTTTGACCATAGAATGTGATGCCAGTAATATGGTCATAGGAGCTCAGTATTAAGTCAGGAGGGGATGCCATTAGCCTTCTTTTAGTGAGAAGCTAAATGAGGCTAAATGGAGATACTTATCTTATGATTTAGAGTTGTATGAAATAATACAAGATTTTAAGAAATGGAGGCACTACCTCCTACCAATAGAATTTATTGTCTACATAGATAATAGGATTTGATTTTTCCCATTAGTCAGGAGAATCAGAGTCATAAACACATGAAATGGATAGAGTCTATCCAAGAATATACCTTCAAAATCAAGCACAAGAAAGGGGTGAGTAATAAGGTGGAAGATGTATTGAGTAGGAGGGTAATGGTAGTGCATGAAGTTCAGTTACAAAGTGTTGGGGTTGAGTCTCTCAAATATATGTATGAGGGAGATGAGGATTTTCATGACATTTATAGGGTATGTACAAAGTTATCTAACTCGTGCAATGCTGAATTTTTAGAGTATTTGGTCCAAGAGGGTCTACTATTTAAAGGAAGCCATTTATGTGTTCCAAGGTGTTCAATGAGGAAGAACATCATTAAGGAAAACCCTTTTGGAAGTTTGAGTGACCACTTTGGCCTTGACAAGACTTTGGAGTAGGTGAGGAGGTACTATTACTGGCCTAAAATGCAAACAAATATCAAAAAATTTGTGGAAACTTGTATGGTGTGTCAAAGGGATAAGGTAGTCACTACCAATATAGGATTGTACCAACCATTACCCATTCCTAGAAGACCATGAGATATCATAAGCATGAATTTTGTGATGGGACTTCCAAGGACACATAAGGGGCATGACATTGTATTTGTTGTGGTTGATAGATTCAGAAAGATGGCTCACTTTTTTCCATGCAAGAGCACCAATGATGGTTCCCACATTGCAGACACTTCTTTAGAGAAGTGGTAAGGATTCATGGACTCCCTTCTAGTATTATGTCAGATAAGGATGTCAAGTTTTTGGGTGATTTTTGGAGGAACCTATGGAGGAAGTTGGGAACAAACTTATCCTTTAGTTCTTCTTATCACCTACAGACATATGGAAAAACTAAAGTAGTTAATAGGTCTCTTGGGAGCCTATTAAGAGGATTAACCAAATAACATGGTCAGACTTAGGATGCAATTCTTCCACAAGCATAATTTTCTTATAATGACTGTTAATAAGAGCACCAAAAAATTTCCTTTTCAAATAGTCTATGGGATGGAACCTAGGGGAATTTTGGAACTTAGTGAGATACCTAATGAAGGAATGATCAGTGCATAAGGGGAAAACTTTGCAAAATCAATCAAGGAGGGTCATTATTGAGTCAAGGATACACTTCAAAAGAATGTCATTAAATACAAGGAACAAACAGACAAGAAGAGGAGATTTTTGCTATACCAAGTGGGGGATTTGGTATGGGAACATTTGAAGAAAGACATGTTACCTAAAGGGAAGTATACCAAACTCATGATGAAGAAAATAGGCCCTTGTAAAATTGTCTATAACTATGCACCTAACACATATGAAATATATCTACCCCCTGACATAGGAATTTCACCAATTTTTAATGTTATAGATCTTATGCCATAGAAGGGTAATGTAATTGTAGGTGATCAGACAAATATACAGACAGGGGAGGATGTGGAATGGCTAAAGGATCTTCCACCTAGCTAAGATATGCAATTGGAATGCATCTTAAACACCAAGGTAGTCAAGAAGACAATGAGGAATGTGTACAAGAAGTACTTGGTCAAATGAAATGGTTTCCTAGCATATGAAGAAGTGTGGATTAATGAATAGGATATAAAGAAGCATGACACCAATTTGTAGGACTTCATTTCAAGTAGTTCTTGAGATCTTTCTACCCCAGGAGTATGGTGCAGGGGCATCTAAGAACAAAAAGGAGAGTACGAAGGATCATGGTATTTCATGAGTAAATATTCATGTAATAAGGTCTTATGGACCATTGGGGAACTTATTGGGATGATTTGGAACCACTTGTAAGACCATTGACCCTGATTGGCACTTATAAGCCTACTTGGTCAAACCTAGTCAAAGGAACTCTAGGAGTCTAGGAAAGGGTAGAATAGGTCTAATAGGATTTTTGGGATCATGTTTAGTAATTTTAAGGTGTCCTTGTTACATATAGGGTCAAGATACACAAAAGTGCAAAAGTTGTCAAAAATGTTGCATGACAATATTGACGACTTTTGTACAAAGTTGTCAATTCAGTCCCAACGGTTAGTTGTACTCAAATGGAAGTTGGGGAAGGTTTTATTTCTTGAAATGATACCATATAAGCAATGGGTGGTCAAATTTGAAGGTTTTGTTGAAGTCTTGATAATTGAATGCAATAAAATACACTAATTTCATGTCAAATTTGTTGGTTTTGGTTGGTGTACAAATTGTTGCAGATTCATTATTGCTTGAAATGCTCATGGATGTGTAGAAAAATGAATTATCTCTCATTTTCATTTTTTTTTGTGTTATTTGGATTAGTGAGCGAAGAGATACATTCAATTTCCCAAAACCATTCTTCAAACGCTTGCCAACCTAGGGTTTTGACTTCAAATCACTCTAACTTGACTTTCCACCATTGGAAATCATGAAATTTGGTGGAAATCTAGCTATGTTAATGTACCATAGGATCATGTGGGTTTTAGACAAGAAATAAAGCACCAGGAGGAGCATTGGGTGTTGATTAACCAAGCATTTCTATGTGACTAGTTAAATTGTCTTTGTGATTATGGTCGCAGAGGAGTTGGGGAGTGAGTTAAGAATGATATATTGGTGAAATTTATGGATTTAAGTGTGGAAGAGATGATCCAAATATTTTTTTGTAGAGATAAATCCATTTGTGAGGTGTTCCTTTGGCAAAGTGGCCTAATTGGCACTTTAGGCCTAGGCGACTAATCAATTCTTTTGGTTATTGTTTGGAGGGAATAAGAACCCATATTGAAATATATTATTAAGTGTCCAAAAGGGTATCCTAAATTATTATTTACTTAGTATTTTCTTGGGTTAAATTCTAAGTTGGGGGTCAAAAACCATGTAAGGAGGGCTAATAGGACATTAGGCCTAATTAAGGCATTATACCTTAGACACTTGGGTCAGGATCATTGGATGGTTGGAACGAGTTAGGAGGTGTTCACATGTCAGGATAGGGTAGTTTGAGGGGTCTAACTCATTTTCTTGGGAGGTTGGAACCAAAAATATTTTTGTTCCTAGGAATAGGCCTATTAAGCATAGTGGGTTGCTTAAGGGCAATTGCGGTGGGAAGTTTTATCTACATGGAGGAGTTGTTTATCACCTTAAAGAATATGAAGAGGGGTGTTAGGAGATTGTGAGAGACCATAGTAAAACATGTTAAGAGGTGAGAACCTAATTGGAGGTGTACTATAGGAATTATTTTGGGTGTTTTGAGTTCATTCATTGCTTTCCCTAGGTACTCTGCATCAAAGACATCTCCTTCTCTTGGTAAGTGAATGAACCATTCTTCCCATAGATAGTATAATTATAGAAAATTTTAGAAAACTTGTAAACATGCTATTCACAAAAATATCTAATTAGGATTTCTATTTATTTAATCAAGTATCTCTCGAGAAATGTTAATGTGTATTTTTCTAGTTGGGACTGCAATCTATGCTAAACAAGTCAACTATTTTGGAAATGGTTTTCTCAATACTTTTAAATGTCAACATTCTTCTAGATTCAATGATAATTATCAGCAATAATAAGCTGGAGTTCTCAGAACCCCATGTGAGGAGGTCAACTTCTTGAAACATTCATCAGTGTTTTCACCTTGACAAGTATATTGGTAAGCTCATATTTCAGCTACTATTTGACTTCATGCAATCTATACTAGTGCACTAATATTTTACATATTCTTTTTTGTAGTTATCTGATCGACTATCTAAATACAGGTCTACATCATCTCCTTCTCACTTGGTTTTAGAGATGTCCCTTGGATTATAGTTTAATGAATCATTGATTATTTTTTTTGTACATAGGAGGAACAATTTTCCATTGAGAACACACCAACCTAATAGTAATAGGTGGGGAAGACTAGATGTTCATACTTCTTTAAAGCTACAAGAGAACCTTGATTACACAAAATGGACATTCCTACATCAAGGAAACTCATTTTTTTATTGCTATCTTGATTTAGTTCTTGATCATTCATCCCTATTATGGGCCTTGTAGTAGCCTGAACTCACTAGAATCCCTTTGAACTTATTTATAAATAAAATATGTTAATGACATTAAAGTTATCTAAAACTTGCTACTTGTGCCCACCTACCATGAAGAGTCAGTTTGGACCAGAGAAACTCAATTAAACTAATCATGACATGTTTGAACTGTTTAAAATAGCTTCTTCGAATACTATTTAGAACTCACTAATCTTTTTCGCATTATATTTAAGTTGTTACTGTATCAGAACATTTGCAAGTATTGAAACAATTACTTTTTTGGCAATTCAGTAAGCTATAGCATAAGCAATTTCTTAGTTTTCCATATATATATTAATTGTCTTATAATGGCATTGTTTATCTTCATGAGCTACATGATCTACCTTGTGATTCTCCAACTCCTCTGAATCAGCCATATCTTGTTGCTAGTTCTCTGAATGTTATTCAACTGTGCCCTTAGTTAGGTCGTGTTCTTTGCTCAAAACTACATGTTCAGATGTAGCAACTATTTGATTTTGGTGACCATCTTTAACTTTCTCCTCTTGGAATTGTTCTTTATGAGGACTGAAATATTGCTTTGAATCTACTACTTCCTTGTTTTGGCATATTTTATTAGCATGGATTTCATATTCATTTTGATCTAGAATTTCAAAACCATTACAATCTATTCCATCATAATGACATTCTTCACCATTGTGGGATGCAATATTCAACCTCCTCCAATTCATTCCTCTCTTGAACGGGGTTCTCCACATTATATTCAAACTTGTCCTCTTGTGAGCATTGTTCTTTTTATGGAAGCACCTTTTCATTTGCATAAACTACAGAATTATGCTATCCACTGTAGTAAATGTGTATATAATCTTCTCTACATTTGAGTTCCCTAACTATTCCCTCCTAGATTTGCTCTTTTATTTGAATAAAATGTTCCTCTAGTTCTTGAACTTCCCCATTTAGACCTTTTTCATCCCAATAGCTACCATCTTCCTTGTAATCTAAACTTTCAAAATCCTAAATAATAAAATATAATTGCTTGATACCAGTGATAACCAGCCTGTCTGAAACTTCTACAATATTCAACTGAAACATATGTTGACATCAATGACAAAACATGAATGTCAATAGCTCTAACAAAAATAATTCCAACAGAATATACCCATATACACTGTAAATATACACCTAAAAGTCAATATGTGTCTATGCAATTGAAGTGTTATATATTTATATGGCATTAATTTGATTGATTGAAAGATTGATGTTTAAAATTAAACTAATTATATTCAAGAACTTTTCTCAACAATTATATTGAAGAATTCAATTCTTCTTGCATAATATGATATAATTTATATTAATTATTCTAATATTAAATTATATAATTATAAATGTATATATCTATAGAAATAGGTTAACATATATTTTGATGTTCAATTTTTATTTTTATATAGTATATTATATTGATTTAAATAAATATATATCAAGTCACAAGTTCCTAATAATATTCAACTTCTATAATTACAATCAATTTCTAAACTAAAAGACAACTACTTGTTATTTAAGTTATTAAAAAATAATTTAAATAAATATACATTTTCTCATTTAGGATCTACAAATGAAGGTTGGGTCCCAATGTGAGCTAGGCTAAAATAATTTTCAAACTGAAATAATTTTCATGTATGAAATGACTTGGGGTAACTTTTTTATACATTTGGGCAAAAATAATAAGCGAGATGCCATTAAAACTTAAAACTTACTTTCCAACCTTTCTACACAGTGACCAAAATAGGGCCAAGTTGCCTCCAAAACAACCATTAAGAACTGACCAAATCAAACCTAGATACTCATTGAATCTATGATAAGTAGACTGCCACACAGTTTTGCAAGACATGGTCCGAGGTACACAATATTAATGCTCAAATTTGACAACTCAGATGTTTTTTGAAATTGCACATGCCAGAATCCTTCTAGAACACACTATATCACCTTCTCCAAAAAAAACTATATCTCATCCCAAGAATCTTCCACTTAGGGGATTAGTTCATTTAGGAATAAAGAACACATTTTCCTACCTCCACTGTCTGTCAGATATATTAATCATTAAATTTGGCCTCTCTAAAACTTCCTCGAAATAATATTTTGGTATTATGTATTCAGAAGATTTAAATAAATTACATTTGATTTGGATTTGTGCAAAATATCAAACGAGAAGTTAGGGATTTAAATAAATTACATTTGGTTTGGGTTTGGTGTTATCTGCCATATTGGTGTTCTTGCCTATTAAAATTTTCTATATCATGTGAAATCCCTTTCTCATTTCTTAATGCATGCTTCTAAATTTTACGTGCATATATCAATAAGAGCATATAATCCACCAATTTCTTCTTACGTCAACATTCTACCTACACACTTGGAAAGAAAACCAGCTAAAATACAAATCCACTGCCAAAATAATATACCACTCGACAGACAGGTTTGGGATGAAATCCCCACTTATAATAGCCTATCAGCTAATTAGATTTTCTAAAGTAACCTACTTTAAAAGGCTATAATCTGAAATTGGTCAATTGCCACGCCATTAAAAATAGCTTATAAGGAGTGTTGATGTATGATAAGAAAGCACATCTACCAATTTTTAGCCTCCTATAATCCAATATGATATGTCTTTCAAGTATAAGTTGAAGGGTTCAAAAGGAGTTTGTTGTTTGCACATAATTACATCTGCCTGAGTTGCGCAATTCAAAGTCTAATATTTTGGAATTAGTTGACAGTAATGTCTAAAAGTCTCCAATTTTCATCATATTAATGTACTCTCATTTAAATTTTTAAAACCCCAACTTCTCGTTTGATATTTTTCACGAGCCCAAACCAAATGTAATTTATTAAAATCTTCTAAACGCACAATACCAGAATTGTAAAAGGGCCCACTTTGAAGCTTAATAGTTCAATTTAGGATGATTGAAAAAACCAAAAGGGATTTATGAAGGTTTTGTTGACTGTTTCCAGAAAGTTTTAGAGAGGCCAACCTTGATGATTAATATCACACAGAAAATGGAGCTAGGCAAATGTGTTCTTTATACCTAAATGAACTAATCCCCCAAGTGGAAGCTTCATGGGATAGTATTTTTTCAAGAAGTTGATATAGTGAGTTCTAGAAGGATTCTGGCCTGTGCAATTTTAAAAATACTTGAGTTGTCAAATTTGGACATTAATATTATGTACTCAAAAATTACCCCCAAGTCATTTCAGATGAAAATTATTTCAGTTTGAAAATTTTTAGCCGAGCCGAACCAAATGCACAAATGCAAACTTATTTAAATTATTTATTAACAACTTATAATAATTTTTTAATAGATGAAACTTCAATCAGAAATTGGGATTAGAAAGATATTTTAATGATTTAAAATCTAAAATAAAGGAAGGGCCAATAGTCCAAGCAACCTAAAGAAAAGAGGGATCTTTCATGATGCCAGGAGTGGTTCATGCCATAAAGGATATGGCATGTTTGGCTTGAGAAAAATAGGAGGATCTTTCATGATGTGCAGCTGGGGATCAGGCACCTGTGGGGGAAAATTGCTCATTCTCTTCATGAAACACTCCTAGCAAAATGTGACTTTTGTGGATGTTTGGACCCTGGAGATGCTGGTATTTACTCACGCCTTTATTTTCCTCTTCAGGGAGGCACTCCCTCTCTGCCCCACAGACACTCTGGGAATAGAGCTAGGCAGTGCTCTCAGTGTGTTAATCGTGAGGGGCATTGGACTCCTCCCCAGTCTGGAGTTCTTAAAATCAACACTGATGGTTCTTCTCATGGAAATCCTGGACTGGCTGGCATTGGGGGAGTTGGGCGTGATAGCTCTGGTGATGTTTAGTTTATGTTTTCTATCTACAAGGGTTACCATAGAAATAACCTCATGGAAGCCCTTGCTATCTTGGTTGTAGTGGAACAGTGTTGTCAACGTGGCTGGAGAAGAATTACCTGTGAAACAAATTCACAGGTGGTAGTGAATTTTTTGAATAGACAGAACTTTGTGGATGTGGATTGGCATTTGGCTCTGGTTATTCAACAGATCATTCAGTTATGCAATTCTCTGGAATCTGTGTCTTTTATGCATATCCCTCGGTAGTGGAACGGTGTGGCTGATTGCTTGGCTAAATGGGATTTTGAGCATGCGCTGGATTGGAATATTGTTGATCATAGGATGCTTCCCCCTAATTTATCTCATAAGCTGGCTCAACTTGTTGACCAGGATAAAGCTCTTTAGTACTCTTTGTTTCCTCTGTTGTTCTATGCTATTTGGTATTCAATAAATTTTTTAAAATATCTTGTTGATGATGATCCATCAAGTACCTCTTATCACTCTTATCAACTAGAACATGATCCATTCGAGTGTTTCTCTCAAATTGACTCACTTGTAATTAATAATGATGAAGTGCTACACAAAGTTGTTGAAAAGAGGTAAAAGAGGTGTTTCTAGGAGAGAACAGGTACATGCAGAGAACAATGAGGAAGAAGAAGAAGAGTACAATGAAGGACAAGAAAATAGGGGTCATAGGGAAGAAAAGGATCCTAAGGAGAGGAGGTTCATAAGGTTGATAAAGGCATTACATGGCACCGGTGGTAGGAGCAATGTAGATTTTCCAATCTACCAAGAAAAGATGGACACTGAAGAAATGCTTGGATGGGTAGAAGCACTTGAGAACTATTTTGATCTTGAGGATGTAGAAGAGGAGAAGAAGGTGAAGTTAGCCAAAGCAAGTTTAAGGGGAAAAACCCTTACATAGTGGATCAACATTCAGAATGAAAGGATAAAAAGGGGGTTAAACACAATCTCAAATTGGGAGAGATGAAGACAATGGTGAAGAGTCAATTCTTGCCATCAAATTTGGCAATACAAATCAAGATGAGGAGGAACAAAATCATATTGATAATCATGACTAAATAATAATCTTTTGTTCATATATACATTAGTTCAAAGGTATCCAATGAAATTAATGAATGAATATAAACTAATATTCTAATATTCTTATTTAGAATATTAGTTTATATTTAAAGGGGTTTAAAATTTAATTATTATTTTTTTATTTGAAGTTATAATGTTCTTTAGGTATAATTGATGTACTTTAACCCTACATGTGGTTAAAGTTAATTTAAGGTAATTCATATTTCCCTAGTTTCTTCTAACTCCCTCTTCTCTCTTTCTTTCTGCTCATATTCTACCCTCAATTCCTCTATTTCTCTAGCCATTTGATTCTTAGGTGCCATGTCTAAAACTTGTGTCTTCTCCCTTCTCAAGGATCTACTTACTGAGGCTTTGATACCACCTGATGTAGAGTGCACAACCAAAGCCTGACTATGGCCCTTTTCTTCCTGTTTAAGGACTCAATTCAACCCCCACCTCATCGAACTACTTCTTACTAAAGTATTGAAACGTGATTGAGGAACCCATTGGACTACGAAGCATGGTGAACGTGAGGAGAAAGGACTCACATGAACAAGCAGCTTGTTGAGCACAAGATTTCATCTTTAGTGCACCAAAGCGTAAATAGAGAGAATATTCTGATACCCATTTAATGTCTTCTGTTGGCTATAAGTAAGATGATCAGTTGTTTCACTTTAAATAAGTTTTAATGGCTTGTTAAGCACAGATTCCCTGAAAGCATTGGAATAGTTGTGCTTAGGAGATTGCAATGGGTTCCTCCACTTCTGCTGCTTCCATGATAGTGGATAGAAGTTTCATGGTTGAGTCTAAAGAATTGATTTCCAACATTATTTAACTTCCGACTATTAAGGAAGGATCGAGGAGGGTATATATCTCTTCACATATATTGTTTGTTTGTCATTCTTTGGTCAAGGTTTTTGCAACAGGTATTTGTTTGCCTTTTAACCATTGCAGGGGCTTTGCCTTGGTTGTACTGACCTTGGACACTTGAAACAGGGCATCAAGATTTGGATGCACCATATTGATCCTTACTACATACTAACATGACTGTGGTGTATTTAAATCTGGAGATTTGTATCAAAGATCTGCAAGTATAATAAGGAATCTCATTTAGTTTAGTGGGTCTACTGTTTGAACACCATCATTGCCAGGGTGATTGGGGACAAGAATGGGTCGAGTCAAAACATAGAAGCTCACTCAAAAGAAACCCCAAGAACTTTTAAAATCAATTGGATGTTGTTGACATAGTCACCTCAAATATGCCAGACGTTCTGCCTAAATTGTTGAGTAGCTCACAATATTAAAATCTATTTATGGACAAGGTAGGCGGTGAATGCAAAAGAATTATCCCATCAAATCACCTATATATTATCCCGATTGGTAAATCGGACTTGATTTGAGATCTAACTTTACTACAAAAGATTGCAATCAAATCGAGCACTGAAATGTACGCAATCCAACAATCTAGTGTGTACTACAAACCACCAATTTATTCTTACGTCAACATTCTACCTACACACTTGGAAAGAAAACTAGCTAAAATACAAATCCACTGCCAAAACCATATACCACTCGACGGACAGGTTTGGGATGAAATCCCCACTTATAATAGCCTATCGGCTAATTAGATTTTCTCAAGTGACCTACTTTAAAAGGCTATAATATGAAATTGGTCAATTTCCATGCCATTAAAAATAGCTTATAAGGAGTGTTCATGTATGATAAGAAAGCACATCTACCAATTTTTAGCCTCCTATAATCCGATATGATATGTCTTTGAAGTATAAGTTGAAGGGTTCAAAAGGAGTTTGTTGTTTGCACTTAATTACATCTGCCTGAGTTGCCCAATTCAAAGTCTAATATTTCAGAATTAGTTGAAGGTCATGTCTAAAAGGCTCCAATTTTCATCATATTAATGTACTCTCATTTAAATTTTTAAAACCCCAACTTCTCTTTTGATATTTTTCATGAGCCCAAACCAAATGTAATTTATTAAAATCTTCTGAATGCACAATACCAGAATTGTAAAAGGGCCCACTTTGAAGCTTAATAGTTCAATTTAGGATGATTGAAAAAACCAAAAGGGATTTATGAAGGTTTTGTTGACTGTTTCCAGAAATTTTTAGAGAGGCCAACCTCGATGATTAATATCTCACAGAAAATGGAGCTAGGCAAATGTGTTCTTTATACCTAAATGAACTAATCCCCCAAGTGGAAGCTTCATGGGATGAGTATAGTATTTTTTCAAGAAGTTGATATAGTGAGTTCTAGAAGGATTCTGGCCTGTGCAATTTTAAAAATACTTGAGTTGTCAAATTTGGACATTAATATTGTGTACTCAAAAATTACCCCCAAGTCATTTCAGATGAAAATTTTTAGCCGAGCCAAACCAAATGCACAAATGCAAACTTATTTAAATTATTTATTAATAACTTATAATAATTTTTTAATAGATGAAACTTCAATCAGAAATTGGGATTAGAAAGATTTTAATGATTTAAAATCTAAAATAAAGGAAGGGCCAATAGTCCAAGCAACCTAAAGTAAAGAGGGATCTTTCACGATGGGAGGAAAAGAGGGATCTTTCATGATTCCAGGAGTGTTTCATGCCATAAAGGATATGGCATGTTTGGCTTGAGAGAAATAGGAGGATCTTTCATGATGTGCAGCTGGGGATCAGGCACCTGTGGGGGAAAATCGCTCATTCTCTTCATGAAACACTCCTGCCAAAATGTGACTTTTGTGGAGGTTTGGACCCTGGAGATGCTGGTATTTACTCACGCCTTTATTTTCCTTTTCAGGGCGGCGCTCCCTCTCCGCCCCATAGACACTCTGGGAATAGAGCTAGGCAGCACTCTTAGTGTGTTAATCGTGAGGGGCATTGGACTCCTCCCCAGTCTGGAGTTCTTAAAATCAACACTGATGGTTCTTCTCAGGGAAGTCCTGGACTGGCTGGCATTGGGGGAGTTGGGCGTGATAGCTCTGGTGATGTTTAGTTTATGTTTTCTATATACAAGGGTTACCATAGAAATAACCTCATGGAAGCCCTTGCTATCTTGGTTGTAGTGGAACAGTGTTGTCAATGTGGCTGGAGAAGAATTACCTGTGAAAAATATTTATAGGTGGTAGTGAATTTTTTGAATAGACGAAACTTTGTGGGTGTGGATTGGCATTTGGCTTTGGTTATTCAATAGATCATTCAGTTATGCAATTCTCTGGAATCTGTGTCTTTTATGCATATCCCTTGGTAGTGGAACGGTGTGGCTGATTGCTTGGCTAAATGGGATTTTGAGCATGCGCTGGATTGGAATATTGTTGATCATAGGATGCTTCCCCTTGATTTATCTCATAAGCTGGCTCAACTTGTTGACCAGGATAAAGCTCTTTAGTACTCTTTGTTTCCTCTGTTGTTCTGTACTCTTTGGTATTCAATAAAATTTTTACCCCTCTTTTAGTTCAATGATTTAAAATCTAAAAGAAAATATCTCAAAGTGGATAAAATCAAAGTTGATTTTTTTATTGAACTTGGTGGGCCTGATATTGTGAGTCAAGCACATTAGTTTTTAATGGTCTGATCATTATAGGGACACTACTCTGGGAGCACCCATAGTCTAATTTTCGTGGTGATGGTAATGACAGAGAAACTGTTGGCTTAAATAAACATTGTGATAATGCTATTAGGATTCAACTGTGTAATAATTGGAGTCAAACTCATTGACACATGATTCATAAGTAGTGGTTCACAAGAACCCATCTCTCATGATTTCTAGGCTAAAAGTGTTAAATAGTAAAAGTTGACTAACTTTTTCCTAGACTTAATTTGTTTCTTAATGTGTTAATTTAAGAACAAAAAATGATCAATGAAATATCATTTTATGAAATGGCATAATTGAATAATATGTTCAAACTGGATTCAATGAAGAGATTTTAGAAAACACAAGTGATAGGGAAAAGCCAAATTCTATAATTGTTGACAGCACTCTCCCTACCATGCCCAAGAAATAAAGAAAATAGGTTTTCTTAAAAAGACTTTATTAACTATCGAACAAATACAATTGGCAAAGTATTTCCAAAGGAAAATTTAATGATTTAAAGAAATGTGGTGTCCTGTGCATCATGATTGGTAGCATTGACCAAAATGAAAGATAGAAAATGCATTTGGTTTGTTAAGAACAATGTGACAATCTGTCAAAGAGATATCATTTCATGGACTGAAATGATTTCAGAATGCACACAAAAGAGACTCGTTGACAAGGTTTTATATAGGTTGAAGAAAATGAAATGGGCGAATAGAAGGCCTGATTTACATTTACCATCATATTCTCAATCTATATCTATGCTTTCCATATTTTGAAAACATAAAGTGTAGATACCAAAAATGATGGAATTCATAAGCACAAAGAAAAGGGTAATGATGTGAATGAGATTTAGAATGAAGTAATGAAGACTCCTAAGCTTTATTTGAGAATAACCATAAAAAAATATCCTTTTTAAATTTAGATATTTTTTTTTTTATAGAACTTTACTTATCAATAACAAGCTAGGAAGCTAGGAAGGAATTGTATGCTAGATTTGTGAGCTATAATTTCATCATGCCTCTGGGAACATGCAACAATTTCAATTATAGATTGATGCTACATATTCAAAATTTAATGCCATGGATAATAGGGCCTGTACCAGTTGTAGGGGTTGTTGGAGCTTTCAAATTTTGGCAAAAATTGAAGTGCCTATAGCAAAAAAAAATTGATTGTAACATTGAGAGATACTTCTATCAAATTTTTTCAAATGGCCTACTTTAAAAGGCTATAATTTGAAATCGGTCAATCACCATAATAAATGGCTTATGAGGAGTGTTCATGTATCATAAGAAAGAACATCTACCAACTTTTAACCTCCTATAATCAGATATGGTATGTCTTCGAAGTATCAAGTTGAAGGGTTTAAAAGAGGTTTGTTGTTTGCGCTTAGTTACATTTGCCTAAATTGCCCAGTTCAAAGTCTAATATTTCAGAATTAGTTTATTGTCATGTCTAAAAGGCTAATGCCCAATTTTCATCAAATTAATGCTCTCCCATTCAAATTTTTAAGTCCCCAACTTCTCGTTTGATATTTTTCACGAACCCAAACCAAATATAATTTATTAAAATCTTCTAATGCAAAATACCAGAATTGTAAAAGGGCCCACTTTGAGGCTTAATAGTTCAATTTAGGATGATTGTCAAAATAAAATAATTGCTGTTCAAAATTACCCTCATGTTTGTATGTCACCTGCACAATTACAAAACCTTAGGATTTTTATTTTATTTTATTTTTTATAACCAAAACTAGAAGGGAATTATGAAGGTTTTGTTGACTGTGTTTCAAGAAAGTTTTAGAGAGGCCAAATTTAATGATTAAAATCTCTAACAGACAGTGGAGGTAGGAAAATGTGTTCTTTATTCCTAAATGAACTAATCCCCTAAGTGGAAGATTCTTGGGTTGAGATATAGTTTTTTTTTGGAGAAGGTGATATAGTGAGTTCTAGAAGGATTTTGGCATGTGCAATTTCAATAACACCTGAGTTGTCAAATTTGGGCATTAATATTGTGTACCTTGGGCAATGTCTTGTAAAACTGGCTGGTAGTCTATTTCTCATAGATTCAATAAGTATCTCAGTTTGATTCCATGGTCCCAGGTGAAGTTTTGGTCAGTTTTTTAAGGTGGTTTTGGAGACAGCTTGGCCCTATTTTGGTCACTGTGTAGAAAGGTTGGAAAGTAAGTTTTAATAACATCTTGCTTCATTATTTTTACCCAAATGTATACAAAAGTTACCTCAAGTCATTTCATACCTAAAAATTATAGCCAAGCCCACATTGGGACCTGACCTTCATTTGTAGATTGCAAATGAGAAAATGCATATTTATTTAAAATATTTTTTAATAAATTAAATAACAAGTAGTTGCATTTTAATTCAGAAATTAATTGTAATTATAGAAGTTGAATATTATTAGGAACTTGTGATTTAGATATATATATATATATATATATATATATATATATATATATATATATATATATATATATATATTTATATCAATATAATATACTATATAAAAATAAAAATCTGAACATCAAAATATATGCTAACCTATTTCTATAGATATATACATTTATAATTATATAATTTAATATTAGAATAATTAATATAAATTATATCATATTATGCAAGAAGAATTGAATTCTTTAATATAATTGTTGAGAAAAATTCTTGAATATAATTATATTAATTTTAAACATCAATCTTTCAATCAATCAAATTAATGTCATATAAATATATAACACTTGAATGGTATAGACACATATTAGGCTTTAGGTGTATATTTACAATGAATATGGGTATATTCTGTTGGAATTATTTTTGTTACAGATGTTGACATTCATTTTTTGTCATTGATGTCAACACATGTTTCAGTTGAATATTGTAGAAGTTGCAGATAGACTAGTTATCACTGGTAGAGGCAAGACTAGTAGATGTGTATGGACACTATACAAAATTTTAGAGCATGCGAGAACAAATTATCT
Organism: Thuja plicata; assembly: GCA_018584345.1. Lineage (NCBI taxonomy): Eukaryota > Viridiplantae > Streptophyta > Pinopsida > Cupressales > Cupressaceae > Thuja > Thuja plicata. Next base: position 1,028,379 of record MU223559.1, on the reverse strand, counting down.
ATATAAGGGGATGAGAAGAGATCTTATATCTAAGGTTGTTAGTCTTGGTATTACTGTTGGCATAAGTTATAGTTGTTTTAGTAAAGATTGGTTATGGAACAATGACAAAGGATTATGACAAAGTTGGTTTCTAAGTTTTTGGAATAGCTAGGATGCAAGCATGTGGTATGATATGTGAGCTTGAGGTGTGGTATAAGACATGTTGAAGAATGTTATTTGTGATTCTTGGGTTGTTGGGTTCTTGCTAACGTCAACTGAGGCGTGTGATCTTACGAAGACCTATTTGTGTCTGACTCCAATGATGTAACATGTTTAAAGGATGACGAGAATGGATTATGGATCTTTTGAGTGTAATTGATGATTTACATATTTGATGTTTACTTGCTTAAGGTACTGTGTGTATCTTAGAAAGGATTTATGTAATTATTTATGCATTGGGGAAGTCCTAAATGGCTGACCTAATTTCTTATTGTAACTTGTATAAAGGAGAGTTGTTTCTTGATGAGGTAGTGTGGAAGTATGATGTGGAAGTTGTGAGCTTGTAATTGTGAAGTCTACTGGATGTAGAGAAGAGATGGTGATTGTGATGAACTTCATTGGAACTATTTAGGCCAAGCAAGTTGATATCAATCAGTTCACTGATTATTGTATATTTATATATCTGTACTTTGGATAGTGAGTCCAGAAGGTGGATTTAACCTTCTCATTTGGGCAGTGAGCCTCTTAATTGTCTTGACTCCTAACAGGGATTGTCCTTAACATGGACTATGTATTGTATGTAATAATTAGCTCCTAACAGGGCGAGATCTCCTAAGAGGGATACAATACATTCAGTGCATTATTTGTGGGTGCTAATTCCCGCCGGGGTTTTTCCCTTAGATGGGTTTCCTCGACAATAATTGCTTGTGTTATGGTGTTGCTTTTGATGTGTTCATATTTGTATTGAATAATTGGTCTATAATCTTAAAGTTTAAATATTTGGCACATAACTAATTCACCCCCTCTCTTAGTTGTGTTGGTGGACTTAGTCCGTTGTTGTGACTTGTCTTGAGTGTTTTGATGCATCGTCACATGGGAAGTTGCGAACAAGAGATAAGGCAAGTTGGTTTCTACCATTAATTCATTTCTTGTAAAAAACTAGTTAATTTGTGTTAGTTTTATTTTATTTCCTTTCAACACTAAAATTAGCCACTTGTCAACTAACAATTGTCATTGATTGTTTGTATTTTGTTTTTCCAAAATGACATTAACTTGTGGAGTTACATATATATAATCTTTTTTTCTAATGAAAATTGCATGTTTATACTAATAAAATATGAGATATAGTATCTGATAAAAAAAATAGAGTGGAATCAAATTCTAAATCATTTATTTTTATTTTATTTTTACAAACATTTGGCTCTTGTTTATATTTTACAATTGAATGCAATTTCTTTTAAATGCGTGTAAACATGATATAGAGATTTTAAAAACATATTATATGGTATTATAAGGATTATAAAGTATATTATTTTAATTTAGGAATCTTATATATCAATAATCTATATATCTATAGATTGTAAAAAAAAGCATTCAATTATTTTTATTAAGAATATTAAATATATTTGAAATTGTAAATTAAAAGAAATAATTTAATTCTTAAAAATAAATATAATGATATACAAATATATTTTGAATTAAATATTAAAAATGTATGGTTAAAATAAAAACAACACAAAAATAACAAAGACAAGTTGAATTTTAGAGGGATGGAAAAATAAATTATATCCTCTACTTAACAAATATGTGGACCATACCTTAATCTACAGATTTAATTAAAAATAATACTTTGTCTTTCAACAAAATCATCTCCTAGATTATTGTAATATAGCTTAAAAACTCTCATGATAATAGAAACTGACAATTTGTATAATATATACAGTTAATAAATAAATATCTAATTGTGCATAAATCTTAAAGCAAATATCTCAATGCGGATAAAGGCAAAGTTGATTTTTGATTGAACTTGGTGGGCTAGCATTGTGAGTCAAACACATTAATTTTTAGTGGTCCGATCATTATAGAGACAGTACTCTAGGAGCACCTATGAGCTTATTATGGTGGTGATCTTAATGACAAAGAAACAATTGGCTTAAATAAACTGTCTAGTTTTTTGAATCAAACTCATTGACCCATGTTTCATGAGTAATGGTTCACAACATCCCATCTCTCATGATTTTTAGACTAAAAGTATTAAATAGTCAAAATTGACTAACTTTTTTCCAGACATAATAACAAGTTTATTTGATTTGTTAGATAGTTGGAGAGATTATGGGTCAATATGCATTGCACATGAATTATTTGGCCAAACATGTCAAATAGATATCATTTCATGCAATGAAATGATTTCAGAATGCACACAGAAGAGACAGAAGAGACTTGTTGAAAAGGTTTTATAAAATTTGAAGCAAATGAAATTGGTGAGTAGAAAGCCAGATTTCATTTACATTTACCAGCATACTCTCAACCTGTGGCAAAATTGGGATGTTGAAAAAATGTATGATCATCCGAGCATGATTAAGTGTTTTGATTATATGATCTGATCGATATGCACGTAAAATGTAGAAGTATGCAGTATGAAATGTACTGACTGTTGGACAGAGAGCCTCAGGAAATATTTTCATGAAAGAATGGCACAAATGTGAAGTATGCATAAAACGAAATCGTTGAAAATCCTTTTGAAACTCTAGGGAAAAAGTATCTGGCAAGTTAAATGAAGCCCACAATGGTGAAGAATGTCATTATGATGGAATAGATTCTAATGGTTTTGAAATTCTAGATCACAATGAATATGAAAGCCATGCTGATGAAATCTGCCAAAACAAGGAAGTAGTAGATTCAAAGCAATATTTCAGTCCTCAAAAAGAACAATTCCAGGAGGATACAGTTAAATATCGTCACCAGAATCAAATAGTTGCTACATCTAAACACGTAGTTTTAAGAAAAGAACATTTGAATAACAATCAAAGGAGTTGGAGAATAACAAGGTAGATGTAGCTCATGAAGATAAACAATGCCATTTGGAGGAAATTAATTCTAGGGAATTTGTAGCTTTAGGTGAAGGTGTATCTCTTGAAAATGGAGCCTGTCAATATGCAGAGATCAATTCAAAGGTTTTTGAAGGTTTTGATGAAGCGAGGACAAAGAGAAATGAGAGAGTGTAAGTGCCAATTCAAAGGAAGTTGTAGATAAAGACACACAATAACTAGAAACAATTGAATATTTTACATCTCGGAGAAGAAAATTCCAAACAATAACTAGAAACAATTGAAGAGATTCTGATATGGATGTGTAGCTTCAAGAAAGTATTATTGATTCAAATGAAAAAGAAGATAACGAGGGAGATGCTCTCATTTGCAAAGAGGAACACCAAGAGGAAACAATTAATTCAATATACTCAAACACTTTTGTCCAAGATACACTTTTTGAGAATCAAGAAAGTGAAGAACTAATTAGCAAATTTGACGAACAAGATTTAACAAAGGAAGTTGTGCCCATCATCCAAGAGCATTCCTAGGAGGAGACAACTGATTAAAAAGATAATATGGATTCAGTTAAAGATTTATTTCTCAAGCCTAAGCAACACGAAAGGAAGATGACTGAGTCTAAGTTATAGAACCAAAGGTTTCCCATCACACTAAGGACAAACCAACACAAAAATGGATATTGACAACGCAGGTGCATTGTTTGTCTCAATGCCTCAAATAAATCTGGTCACATGGAATGCCATGACTGCAGGATATGGACAAAAATGGATTTGTTGAAAATGTATAAGCCAAACTTGACATCGGTTATCAACATCTTCCTTGCATGTGCCAAACCGAGAGCTTTGGGACAGAGCAAAGACATCAAAAACCATAAATTAAAGGAGCCCTAAAATCAAAGAGGAAAGCATTTGCTTGGCTCTACCATGTACGACCAGATACAAATATGCAAAAACATTAATGCATTGATTTTGAAGTTAAAAGGCTAAGACAGTTTAATGTCTAGTAATTTTCGGCTTTGTTGTCAAATATAGATATAAAAGTAAAGGACATGTTGACACTTACGGTCTGTTTGGTGCATGGCATTAACTTATCCAGAATAGGCCTATTCTAGAATAAGGACCTATTCTCGGATTAATTAATCCTAAAAATGAAAGCTGGAATAAGTTATTCTGCGTTTGGATCCCATACTGTAGAATTGGAATAAGGATTATTTTTCATTTTTTTAATTAATTGAAACAATATGTATTTTTAACTTGTGTACACATATACACATACACATCTACACACATATACACATATATATACACATACATATACACACATATACATGTGTGTATATACATACATGTGTATATACACATGTACACATGTGTATATACACACATGTGTGTATATATACACATGTACACATGTGTATATACACACATGTGTGTATATATACACATGTGTATACACACACATGTGTGTGTATACACACACATGTGTGGGTATATACACACATGTATACACACATGTGTGTATATACACACACATATATACACACATGTGTGTATACACACACATGTGTGTGTATATACACACACGTGTATATACACATGTGTGTATATATACACACACATGTGTATATATATACATACCCACATTAAAAAAAAGATTTAAAAAAAAATAAAAAATAATAAATAATAAAAATAAATAAATTTGAATCCATAAATAGCTTATTCTCGAATAAGAAATGAATTCCAGCGTTTTTTTAGAATTAACTAATGCAAGCATTGGCCCCAAAATGGGGATTAGTTTTCTAATTTGAGAATTCGAAAAATGCCACAAACAGAGAATTAAATTATTTTGACATTAACTATTGCTTATTCCAGGTTGATGCCTAGCACCAAATAGGCCCTTATAGAAGAGCAAGCAGACTTGTTTGGTAAGCGAGCAAAAGTGTACTGCAAGAAGCAACCATAACTTATCAGCCTAGGTGAAGAATTCTACATGACTTATCGTGCTTTAGAACCAATCTAATTGCATCATGGAATGAATAGCATTTCCCCATATTATTCTGTTTTAAACGGAGAGAATCAATTTAAAACAATGAAAGAACTTCAAGAATTTGAAGGTGTTATGGAAGATATAGTTCATGAATATTTATATGGAAAACCAAGAAACTTCTTATGCTACAACTTACAGAATTGCCATAAAAGTAATTGTTTCAATACTTGGAAATGTTCTGATACAGTAACAGTAAATATAATGCAACAAAGATTAGTGAGTTCTAAATAGTATTTGAAGAAGCTTTTTTAAAAAGTTCAAACATGTCATGATTAGTTTAATTGAGTTTCTTTGGTCCAAACCCACTCTTCATGGTCGGTGGGCACAAGTAGCACATTTTAGATAACTTTAATGTCATTGACATATTCTATTTATAAATAAGTTCAAAGAGCTTCTAGTGAGTTCAAGCTACTACAAGGCCCATTATAAGGATGAATGATCAAGAACTGAATCAAGATAGCCATTAAAAAAATGAGTTTCTTTGATGTAGTAATGTCCACATTGTGTAATCAAGGTCTTGTAGCTTTAAAGAAGTATGCATATCTATTATTCCCCACCTACTGCTATTGGGTTGGTGTGTTCTCAACAAAAAATTGTTCCTCCTAAGTACAACAACAATAATCGATAATTCATTAAAATATAATCCAAGGGAAAACTCCAATACTAAGTGAGAAGGAGATGATATATACCAGTGTTTAGATAGTCAGTAAGATAACTTAAAAAGAATATGTAAAGATATTAGTGCACTAGTACAAATTGCAGGAAGTCAACTAGTAGATGAAATATGAGCTTATCAATATCAGGAAGTCAACTAGTAGCTGAAATATGAGCTTACCAGTATACTTTTCAAGGTAAAAAAATTGATGAATGTTTCAAGATGTTGACCTCCTAACAAGTGGTTTTGAGAAGTTGACAAGTGGTTCTGAGAAGTGCAATAAGACATTAAGAACTCAAGCTTATTATTGCTGCTAATTATCATTGAAACTAGAGGAATGTTTACATGTATAAGTATTGGGAAAATCATTTCAAAAATAGTTGACTTCGTTAGCATAGATTGCAGTCCTAACTAGAAAAAGACACATTGACCTTTCTCCAGAGATACCTGATTAAATAAATAGAAATCCTAATTAGATAATTTTGTGAATAACATGTTTACAAGTTTTCTCTAGTTTTCTATAATTATGCTATCTATGTGAAGAATGGGCCGTTTACTTACCAGGAGAAGGATATGTCTTTGATGCAGAGTACCCAATGAAAACAATGAATGAACTCAAAACACTCACAATCATTCCTATAGTAAACCTTCAATTAGGTTCTCACCTCAACATGTTCTATGATATCTCACAATCTCCTAATACCTCTCTTCATCTTCTTGAAGGTGATAAACAACTCCTCCATGTATATACAACTTCCCACATCAATTGCCCCTAAGCAACTCACTATGCTTAATAGGCATATTCCTAGGAACAAAGATATTTTTTGTTCCAACCTCCCAAGAAAATGAGTTAGACTCCTCAAACTACCCTATCCTAACATTTGAACACCTTCTTGACTCATTCCAACCATGCAATGAGCCCGACCCAAGTGTCTAAGGTATATAATGCCTTAATTAGGCTTAATGTCCTACTAGCCCTCACAGGGTTTTTGACCCACAACTTAGAATTTACCCAAAAAACATAATAAGTAAATCAAAATTTAGGATACCCTTTTGGACACTTAATAACATATTTCAATATTGGTTCTTATTCGCTCCAAATAGTAACCAAAAGAATTGATTGATCGCCTAGGCCTAAAGTGTCGATTAGGCCACTTTGCCAAAGCAACACCTCACAAATGGATTGATTTGTAAAAAAAATATTTGGATAATCTCTTCCTACACTTAAATCCATTAATTTCACCAATAGATCATTCCTAACTCACTCCCCAAATCCTCTGCAACCAAGATCAGAAAGACAGTTTTACTAGTCACATAGAGATGCTTGGTTAATCAACACCCAATGCTCCTCCTAGTGCTTGATCTCTGGTCTAAAACACACATGATCCTATGGTACATTAAAATACCTAAATTTCCACCAAAGGCCATGATTTTACAATGGTGGAAAGTCAAGTTAGAGCTATTTGAAGTCAAAACCCTAGGTTGGTGAGGGTTTGAAGAATGGTTTTGGGAAATTCAATGTATCTCTTCGCTCACTAAGCCAAATCAAACCAAACCAAATTAAAAACAGAACTAATTCCTTTTTCTACACATCCTTGAGAATTTCAAGAAACAATGAATCTTAAATGATCTATACACCAACCAAAACCAACGAATTTGACAGGAAATCAGTGTATTTTGTTACATTCAATTATCAAAAATTCAGCAAACCCTTCACATTTGACCACCCATTTCTTATATGGTCTCATTTAAACCACTAAAACCTTCCCCAAATTCCATTTGAATATAACTAACCATTGGGACCGAATTGACAACTTTGTACAAAAGTTGTTAATGTTGTCATGCAACATTTTTGACAACTTTTGCACTTTTGTGTATCTTGACCCTATATATAACAAGGACACCATAAAATGACCAAACATGACCGAAAACATATTATTATCCCTATTCTACCCTTTCCTAAACTCCTAGAGATCCTTTGACCAAGTTTGACCAAGTAGGCTTATAAGTTCCAATCAGGGTCAATGGTCTTACAAGTGGTTCCAAATCATCCCAATAAGTTCCCCAATGGTCCATAAGACCTTATTACATGAATATTTACTCATGATATACCATGAGTCCTCATACTCTCCATGTTGTGCTTAATTTCCCCTGCACCATACTCCCTGGGTAGAAAGATCTCAAGCACCACTTGAGATGAAGTCCTACCAATTGGTGCCCTGCTTCTTTATATCCTATTCATCCATCCACACTGCTTTAGATTCTATGAACCCTTCCATTTGACCAAGTACTACTTGTACACATTCCTCCTTTTCTTCATGACTACCTTGGTGTTTAAGATGCATTCCAATTGTATGGGTTGGCTAGGTTGAAGATCCTTTAGCCATTCCACATCCTCCTTTGTCTATAGATTTGTCTGATCACTTGCAATTACATCACCCTTATATAGCATAAGATCTACAACATTTAAAGTTGGTAAAAAGCCTATGTCAGGGGGCAGTTCTATTTCATATGTATTAGGTGCAAATTTATAGACAATTTTACAAGGTCCTATTTTCTTCAGCATGAGTTTGGTATACTTCCCTTTAGCTAACCTGTCTTTCTTCAAATGTGCCCATACCAGATACCCCACTTGGTATTGCATATCTATCCTCTTCTTGTCTTCTTGTTCCTTGTATTTGATGACAATCTTTTGAAGTGTATCCTTGACTTGATCATGACTCTCCTTGATTGATTCTAAAAATTTTTCCCCTCGTGCACTAATCCTTCCTTCATTAGGTAACTCTCTAACTTCCAAAATTCCCCTAGGGTCCATCCCATAGCCTATTTGAAAATTACTTTTGTTGACCTGCTTTTATTAACTGAGTCATTATAAGAAAATTATGCTTATGGAATAATTGTATCCCAAGTCTGACCATGTTGTTTAGTTAAGCATCTAAATAGGTTCCCAAGAGACCTATTAACTACTTCAAATTTTGCATCTGTCTATAGGTGATAGAAAGAACTAAAGGCTAAGTTTGTGCCCAACTTCCTCCATAGGGTCCTCCAAAAATCACCCACAAACTTGACATCCCTATCTAAAATAATACTAGAAGGGAGTCCATGAATCCTTACCATGTCCCTAAAGAAGATATCCGCAATGTGGGAAGCATCATTGGTGCTCTTGCATGGAAAAAAGTGAGCCATCTTGTTGGATCTATCAACCACATAAAATCTAATGGCATACCCCATTTGTGTCCTTGGAAGTCCCATCATAAAATCCATGCTTATGTTGTCCCATGGTCTTCTAGGAATGGGTAATGGTTCGTACAATCCTGCATTGGTAGTGACTACCCTAGCCCTTTGACACACCGTACAAGTTTCCACAAATTTTCTGATATATGTTTGCATTTTAGGCTAGTAATAGTACCTCTTCACCTGTTACAAAGTCTTTTCAAGGCCAAAGTGGCCACTCAAACTTCCATAGTGGTTTTCCTTAATGACGCTCTTCCTCATTGAACGCCTTGGAACACATAACTGGCTTCCTTTAAAAAATAGACCCTCCTTTACAAAATACTCTAAAAATTCAACATTGCACGAGTTAGATAACTATGCATACCCTATAAATGTCATGAAAATACTCATCTCCCTCATACATGGATTTGAGAGACTCAACCCCAACACTTTGTAACTGAACTTCCTGCACTGTCATCGCCCTCTAATGAAAAGAGCACAACCAAAAGCTTGATCTATGGGCCCCTTCTTGTTTAGGATTCCAATCAATCAATCGTTCAATCCCACCTTATCCAACTAATTCTTATTGAAGTACTCTACCCTTCCAGGAGTATCGTATACCCCAACAACCTTCTTGACTTCTTAGGGCTTGGATCCAACTAGATCAATTTTGTGCTTTAGCGACACTTCCCTCAACTAGATCAATTTGTGGAAATCCACCCTAAACTTCTTACACACTTAAAATTATTATTAAAACATCAATTGTAGGGCATATGCAATGAGGATCCACCAATGATTGGGTTCCAAGACACCCACAATGCACCTATCTCTTATTGGGCTAGTAGACTCTAGTAGGTCTCACTGAGAGGTTTTTGGAAAACAAATTTTTGTTCTCCTTAATGAATTGGAAAAAAATTACAAGTTCTAGTACCCTTTAGGGACTTATGCAAGAATCCAAAGTTATAGGACCCAACTCTACTCCAGCGCTTGTTAACCCTTACTCTGTTCACAGACCTAATAGGCCTAATTAGGCTTGCTTAATAGAGCAAGTACAAAGGAATGGGTACACAGAATTTATCCAACACCTCAGAGTTGTTCTTCTACCATAATGTTTCCAAAATCCACCATCTACCAATTTGAACTACTCTTTTTGTCTAACTATTCTATGCAAGTTCATCATTCTTAGGCTAAATACATGGGCTTATTTAGCCTAGGGCTTGTTGGATAAAACAAAATACCAAAACCTTCCATCTTGATCCTTTCGAATCACTACGTATACATCCCTAACTTGAATTTCCCAAGTGTTCGAGGAATTACATTGGTAAAATGTCAAGTTAGGGCTCCATCTATGAAGCACACTGCAAATTGGAGGGTTTCTTGAACAAAAATGAATAGAACTTCCTCCTATGGTCGGAAAATGAACTAAAAAAAATTAATATGAAAGATATATCACCCTATTATATTCCCATGGAAAGTATTTAGTTACCCCAATCCATACAATGTTGTACAACACCAAAAAATAGGGAATTCTCACAAAATTCAATGTTGTTTTTATTCAAATCCACCAAGATTCGTACAATATCATAAATATTCTCTTGGACAAGCCTATCATATATTGAATAGACCATTTATAATGACCATAACCATCTTTTAAATAGTTATGACTATTGGAACAAAATTTGCAATTTCTCGAGCAACTTTTCAACAAATTGCAAAAGTACAACTTTGTAACTTTTTGCACTATTTGCATTTGTTGTCAACGACATTTCAAATCTTGCACTTTGCATCCTATCAACCACTAATGGATCTAAATATGATCTAGGACAATTTATAAGGTCATATTAGACAAAATATCATGAAGTCCTATGACACCCTATTAGACTAAGGTCATATTGGTCTAAGGGGACCCAAGGTTTATAAAACACCTTTGGGACCCTTAGCCTTACAAAATGGACCAAATAACATGATTAGGTTGATCCTAGGGATCCAACCTTCTTACATTAAATTAACCCATGAAAGGTATTATGTGGTGCTCTGCACCATACTCCTGACATTAAAAAAGAACTCAAGTCTCCTGAGTTGTAATCTCTGCAAGGGTTGCTCCATCTTTAGTAATAACATCCTCTGTCATCCATGTGACATCTTCAAAAGGTGTGTTCTTCCACTTGACCAAGAACTCAAAATAGGTTCTCCTCCTTTTCTTGTGACTGGCCCTTTTGTCCAAAATGTACTCAATCTTAGGCTTTGGTGGCTTTGGAAGGTTTTCTTTCAAGTCTATATGATCTGTACTTTGGTCACCTGCATCACAAACATCACTAATAGGACCCTTATATGCATAAATGTCAGATACATTAAATATTGGAGACAAACCAATATCAGATGGTAAATATATTTTGTAGGCATTGTTCCCACATCTTTTGAGGATCTTGAAAGGTCCTAGCTTCTTCATCATCAATTTGGTATACTTTTCCTTAGGCAATCTCTCCTTTTTAAGATGAATCATCACCATATCTCCCACCTGATACTACAAATCTCTTCTTTTCTTACATCAACATTCTGTTTATACTTATCAGTCACATCCTTCAACTTGTCTTGTACCTATTGATGAATCTTTTTCCTTACCTCTGCAAATTCCTCTGCTTGGGCACTTCTCTTATCTAGGTATTTGACATCCCTTAACTCCAAGACACCCCTTGGATGTGAGCCATAAACAATCTGAAATGGACTAAGACCAGTACTCCTGTTTATTGAGTCATTATATGAGAATTTTTACTTTGCCAATATAGAATCCAAACTAGTGCCATGTTCCTTTTTGAGACAACTTAATAGGTTACCAAGACACCTATTGATCACCTCTGTTTGACCATCTGATTGAGGGTGATAAGCAGATCAAAAAGATAGATTTGTTCCTAATCTCTTCCAAAGATTCCTCCAAAAATGTCCTATGAACTTAGAAACCCTATCAGAAATAATGGATAATGAAACACCATGGAGTCTAACAACTTCTTTAAAGAATATCCCTGCAATATGAGATGCATCATGAGTTGTCTTACAAGGTAAGAAATGAGACATTTTGGAAAATCTGTCCACAACTACATACACATTGTCATAACTAGATTTTGTTTTGTGGAGTCCTAATGCAAAGTCCATTCTTAGAGAATCCCAAGGCTTGTTAGGGATTGGCAGAGGTGTGTATACACTTGTATTTAAAGTCTAGTAATTCACACACGAACAGACTTGGGATATGATTGAAAAAGGTTTTGTATTATGTCTAGAAAAGTATTCTTATAATTATAACTATATAACAAAATGCCAATATGGAAGTATAGAAAAATGAGCCAAATGCATTTAAATTAAGCCTCCAATTTGGTTTTTTCCTACAAATTTTAGAACCATGGAGGTCCCACCAGGAATATGATTTATGAGCCTATTGGCCTCCTATCTATCAATATATTATGCTCAATAATGGGTTCTCTCAAAAATACATGCACAAGAAGCTATGCAGAATGAAGATTATAAGATCAATTAAAAATGAAGAATGAAGATTATAAGATCATTTAAAAATGAAAATGTGATGAATGCAATAAGCTAGTAAAGATTAGAGATGCAAAAGATATTAATGATGAACATAAAAACAAATATGCAAGAGGTTTAAGAATGAGAAGGTAAATACATTTTATAGATGTCCTGATAGGTGGATCCAATATTAGAACGAATGTGGGATAAAGGGGTAGTTGGAGGTAGTTGGAGACAAGCAATTTTCTCATGTTTACTAAGTGGGCACGGTTTATGGAGAATAAATACGGGATGAAGTTGTGATATGAGAGGAATTTTTGGATTTATAGAAATTATAATTAAATATATATTATTGTATAGATTTTATGAATTAATAGAGACTTCTGCCAAACTTTTGCTCAACACCATAAAAAGCAACAAAGACTTCTGTCTGGGATCCTAGGTTCACATAAAATTCCACCACTGTGTTACCCAACATGTCTCTTATGAGACCACCCCCTCCCGCCCATCCTAAATTACGAAGAATAATCTTGAAAGAATTATTATAGTTTAAATTAAACATTTTCAAATTTTAATCTAAAATTCAAAAATTATCTTCTAAAATTTATAATTTAATTGCAATGATGATAATCTATTCTTCATAAAAAAAAAATGTTATAACAAACTTTCAAACAAAATTTAATCAATTAAAAATTAATTTATTTGAAATAAATAAAAATGTATATATTATTGTATTACTCATATACTATACTTATTATGAGTATATTCATGCATGTCTATCGATCATCAATTTTGAATCTCTATAATGAAAAAAAATTTGCTATTTAATAATTACGTCGAAGCCGTTTAATATTTGGAAGGGACGACATACTTTTTGAATCTAACGGTTCACTTTTATGAATGGCATTCAAGACGATTGAACAACTTAGAGCCATTCATCATTTCCCATCAAATTTTTTGTCGTTTATTTGGTTATTAGTTTTTTTTGTTTGTGTCATTTATTTGGGTTGTCGATATTTATTGGGGCTGTCAAGTTTTTTTTGCAGTTGTTTTTCCTACATGACAAGATCATTCTTTTCATTTTGGTTCTCTTGACAAAGTAGGAGAAAGTAAAATAATTGGGCAAGGGAATTTATTTTCCCTCCATTAAAGACGTGGAGGATGAATTTTTTTTAATTTGAGTTATTATTATTATATTTTCTATAGTTTAGTGGGTTTTAGATACTTAGCTTTTTCAAAATTAATATAATGTAAAATAATTTTTTTTTTTTTTTTTTTTAGAATAGTTCGTTCTCTTTGGCTGAGAGCCAAGGATTGAGGGGCATCCATTTCGCCAAATTCGCCTGGGGCACGATCCCGGCCTCATCCCTTATCAGATGTCTTCACGAGATTTGAACCCTGGTGGCCTCAATGAAAACCATTGAACTTCACTAGTCGACCAATTCACAATTGACAAAAAATAAAATATTTTTGTTTAATATTAATATATATTATATTATTCAATTTAGATTAATTTATATTTTATTTATTTAAAAATTAATTCTTTGAATATAATTAGTATTAAAATTAATAGTAAATATATTAAAAATAAAATTATTTAATAAAAAAATTTATAATCATTTTATAGAATTTTTAAAATAATATAGATTATAATTTGTTATTTGTTTAATAGTGGTCATGAAAGTGATTTATTATTTGTTTCGCAGTGGCTATGAAAAAAAATCCAATTTGTTCTTTAAAAGGGAAGATTTTTTGGTGTGTCATTAGTAAAATATATGCACATATAACACAAAATATAGAAAGAAAGACATATGAAGAATGAAAGAAGAAAGAAAAGAGAGATAAAAGGGGTAACTTATTTGATGATTGAATTTAGAAACTTAAATATGTATATTATGTAAATATATTCCTTATTGTTATATTTTTTTTTGTATTAAATATAAGTATATCAAAAAGATGAAAACATCAAGAGATTTTAAATGAGTTTACGAAGGCAGAGCCTTCCCACAGAGTCACGGGTACAAATTTAGAATATCACAATGTTCAAAATGAGCATCAAAAAGAAAAGATAAGGACAGGCTAAAGGAGGCAGTCGTCTATGGCGTTGACCCAAGTGGTCGAGCCCTTCTCCCCCTCCATCCAGGCGACCTTCTTCTTATCTTGTATTTGGGCTAGCGTGGCTAGCTCATCTTTCTTGGATTTCCTGTTCCTCTTAATTTCTCTATTGAGCTTTTGCATGGTCTTCTCAAAATTTTGCACATTGTCCAGGTTGTCCCTCCACTCATAACCATTCTTGAGTTCAAAGACAAAGAAGGTAGCATGTTTGGTCTGGAGAAACCTTCTCAGCTTCTCTTTGTCCATCATCATGGTGGTGTGAACCTGCAAGGAGATATTAAGAAAAGTGAGTTTCATAAAAAAATCAGTAAGGACCCTGGGAGAAACTTGAAATATTTCTTCATTCCTGCATTTCCAAATCTGCCATAAGATGTAAGATGTTAAGATATTGCAAAAAATGTTAGCGTCATTCTTAAGTCCCATAGTAGGACCAGTAACAATTTCAAAAATAGATATGTTTATAGGATATGAAATGCCAAAAAGTTTCCATATAGACCTAGCAAAAGAACATTCAAAAAAGATATGTCTGCTGTGTTGGTGCCCAAAAATGCTGAATTGGATTTCCTATGGACTTGCCAATCCAATGTTTAGAAAACCAATTGTTTTTGGCCAACTAACGGGAATGATCGATTATGATCCTCTTCCCCTGAACTTCTGGCTCTGCAAGACCAAGGTGGCTGAACCTTCACCTGAACAAGATTTTTATAGCAGATAACTTATGTATGGAACTCAAACTTCCATCTCTCAAAGTATGGCAAGGAACTTGAAATAAATATAATAGAAATCAATATATCATGAACTGTAAACTGAAATACTTTAAGTAATTGAAATAATGTTTAGTAAATGTGTATGTAATTTGAAATGAACAGATAGATAAGATATCACAAAACTATAGACAATGAACTGAATAACTATAATCCAAATAAGGATTAGACCAGTGCCTTATTCTACCACGGGCAATAGAGTCAAGATCATTCCAATCTTATGTTCAACCTCAGAGATATTTTTACAAGAAAACTTATCACTTCAAAGGTGTTATGGAATGTACATGCAACCTAAAAAAAATTTAGAGATATTTCAAAAGGGTAATACTTCTCAAATGACAGACCAATTGACTAAGGCCTCAATCAA